>JAVTVY010009696.1:0-47537 GCA_036873755.1 Hanleya hanleyi
CTCGTATAGAGGAGGTGGAGAGTGATCATGAGAAGTATATGGTTGTATTGTCAGATATCTCATATGGAGGAGGTGGAGAGTGATCATGAGAAGTATATGGTTGTACTGTCAGATATCTCTTATAGAGGAGGTAGAGAGTGATCATGAGGATTATATGGTTGTATTGTCAGATATCTCATATGGAGGAGGTGGAGAGTGATCACGAGGAGACAGTAGAAGATGAGGATTACGATCCTAATGACAGTTTTCATCAGCTGACTGCCAAACGACAACGGCAACAACAACGGTCAGAAGAGGTGGCTGAAGATGTCACACCATGTTTTAGTGCACATGTATCTGTGGAGAGGGCCATGCATTTACCCCTCATCACAGAAAAAAATGGGTCAGTCTCATTCCTTTCTCCAGTTCATTGGCACTACCACCTCTGTACTCTAGTATTTGACCACATCACCATCCCTTAGATACATGTATGATATTTACAATTGTTTCATCAATTTACTTAACTCAATTATGGATTTACTTCATGTGGCTGAAGCAACTATTGTCATTTTCAATCCTGGAGATTTGTCAATGACCTCCACAGTTTGGACGTCTCCCCCCATCACTCCATCATTCAATGCTGACCTGTTTACCAAGGTCTTTGAATTGTGTTGTGTGACATTTGATTGGCAGTAAGCACAATGTTTAAAAAGATTTCTCCTCTGTTATCTATCTAACTTGTCTAATTATCCCCAGGTCAGTGTGTGACATCCTCAAGCTCATTTGCATATCAAATTTTGCGCCAAACCAAAAGAATCTTTGCATGTAATACATATGCATGTATCTCGCCAAGTAGTAGGAATATTTCAATCACATTTCTCTTTTCTGGGATTTTTGATTTTCTATTTGGGTTTCCCTTTGAGTAGTATAAGTAAATGAAGAATGTAAAATCATCTTTATGTCTGTTTCAGGTCAGAGTCCTACAAACCCAATACATATGTGTCCTTCCAAACGTCCGAGGTATCCAAACCTCTGTATACCAGTGTTGTCGTGGCCTCTGATGCTCCTGTCTGGGACTTTGAGATTGAACTTTACCTCACTACAGAATTACTGTACGAGGAGAATAAGGTAAGCCTTGGTTAAAAAATACCAATATAAATATGTTTGATTTATGTGATATAAACTGCTTTTTGTTAGACTAAAACATGTGACTGTTTCATTGTGCTTAAGTTGATTAAGATGTACATGTGGATAAAAGTACAATTCTCAGAGTGGTAATAAATTTGGTTCAATATCTTCAAGTATGATTAGATGAGCAATGATCGCCATCATGTTTAAAAGTAACAAGCAAATTATCAAGAAAATTATCAAGAAATTTGCTGTTAGAGCTTTACTACTATTATTTATCATGTTAAATTTCACTTCTAGAACTTGGTGTTTAAAGTGTGGCACAAACCAGAATCTTCACCCAGGGAACCAGGTAAAGTTAAACAATGTTTTTAGCTTCTAGCCACATCTTCATAGCCAGTTTCCAAATCATGTACTCGAGCATGATTGTGATATTTAAATTAGTTTCAAATGCGAATCAAATTTGACAATGATACCGCGGGTGTTCGGTGGGCACAGGTTCCTGTTGCTCCAATGCATTTTGCCGAGAAACAACAGGAACTTGATAATGTGATGTCTAGCACTGTAATATCACTGATCTTTATTGCACCATGTAAGCATCCTGTCTCTGTCTTGTGTGTTGTCCTCAGTGTTTTATATGGTGGATAAAGGGTGTCTGGTTCCATGCTGTTTCAAAGATTTCTTCTTTGAAGCAGCAGGAATGCAACTTGGCTGGGTGGTGCTTAGTTGGTTCGTCATGATATGACTGAAATAATGTTGAAAGCGACTTTAAATCCTATACAATCACTCACCCTTACAATGATGCCTCTAGCTGCAGACTAGGAGTGAGTGAGTGAGGATAGGATTTAACGTTGCTTTCAACATTATTTCAGTCATATCGCGACGATCCAACTAAGCAGCAGGAATGCAACAGCCAATTTGCGTTCCAGCTGCAGACAAGCTTCCAGTGATCAGAATTTAACTGGCTTTCTCCTTTGCTAACATATTGCAGAACCAATAAATGTGAAGAATTTAGAAACATCAACAGCTGCTCAAGTAGACAGTATTTTTTCATGCTCATACAACGATGTAACTTATGCCACTACCAAAGTCGGTCGATTATACCTGGTGAAAATTTTGGTCACATGACCACAAACAAAGGAGTTATACAAGAAACGTGTGCATGATTCATGGGACATCAAACAGTTTTATATGCTCATCGATGGACAAGGTCATATATTGTGATCACAGTTTCTGTCCGTCGGTCTGTCTGTCCATCTGTTAACTTTTGCTTGTCCATGCAATATCTTCAGTTCCATGCATGGCATGGATCGATACCATATGATGGATCAAAGAGGAACCGGATTCATTTTGAGGTCAAAGGTCAAGGTTACTGTGATTGAAAATACAGTAAATCATTGTGTTTATGCTATAAGTACAGATCAGACTCGATTGTCATGGCAAAGAAAGTCTAAGCCTATTGATTTTTAGTCCTCTGTCAAGTTTAGCCAAAGGGTATTGTCTACTTGGTCTGACTGTCTGTCATCCATCTTGCTCGTTAACACAATATTCCTTGAAGGGAAAAAGCCAACCCTCTCTAAAATCATGTAACATATACAACTGGCGATGGTTCAGATGTCTGACCGTAACCTATTTTATCTATGTCAAATTTGAGTATTGATGGTAACATTTCATCTAGGCTCTCCAAATTCATAATACATATGCAACTGGTGATTCACTAGAAAGCCTTTTCAGTTTAATTGACCTTGGCCTATTTTTTCAAGGTCAAATTCTAGTTTCTGTAGTGTCTAATCTATACAACAGTACATTATACATCGTGATTAATTAGAAGCCTATTCAAGTTGACCAACCTTGATCTGTTTCATCAAGGTCAAATTCTAGTTAATACACTGTTTTGAAGGGTTGTAGTTCAGTATGCACAGGCATATATTGAAGCCAACAAGGCCGCCCCCTGTTTTTAAATGCTTAGATCAATAAATGTAAGTTGTAAAATAGGCATGAGTAGTGATAGACATAAAAAATGCTTTACATTTAATGTATTGTTGGAAAACCTTCCTCAAGTGATCTCAAGTGAAACTTTTGCGATATACTGTGAGCAAGAATGGATGAATATTGAGAGTCACTTTGGATTTCGTTTTTTTTTGGTTAATAAATGAGAATGATTCAACAGATTATTTTCAAGTTTGGTACATGTATATGCATACAGGTACCTTGCCATAGGATGTTGCTGTTTACACTTTACAGTACCACTACTCAACTTGAATATAGTGTTTGTCAGTCTTTAGATTTATAAATTACTGAAACTTTACATTTTTTTACTGCAGACAAGTCATCTGATCGAGTGCTAGGGTTTGTGTCAGTGGATTTGATGTCTCTAACGACAGGATTGCAGCAGATTTGTGGGTGGTATAACATCATGGACTTTAACGGGCAGTGTCGGGGACAGATCAAGGTGAGATATACGCATCACTTAACATCCTGGACTTTAATGGCCAGTGTCGGGGACAGATCAAGGTGAGATATACGCATCACGTAACATGGACTTTAACGGCCAGTGTCAGGGACAGATCAAGGTGAGATATACGCATCGCTTTACATCATGGACTTTAATGGCCAGTGTCAGGGACAGATCAAGGTGAGATATACGCATCACTTAACATCATGGACTTTAACAGCCAGTGATGGAGACAGATCAAGGTGAGATATGGCGGATTCCACGCAAAACTGTACCACTAACTCCCATTTCTGTCTGTCCTTGACGGATTATGACATTAGAAACACCAATAACTTGGAAAACATCATAAACAAACACAGTTCCCTGTACCTTATTATCTAAAATGTGTCAATGAATTGCATAAGATGAAAATAAACAAGTGCCCCTATGAATTATTTGTACAGTTTTTAGTTTAGCGGAACAAAACACAAATGACATTAGTAACAATTGTGTTACTAATGTCATTTGTCTGTCAAAATCTATTTCGTATATGTACACGAAATTTCTTATAACAGAAGCACTTGCATATGCTCAGTGGATTAGGCCAAGCATATTGATGTATCTGTACCATTGTCAGTGTTTGTCATCGCCCATGCTGTAATATTAAGCCTTTTCAAAAATGTTCTAATGTCATTTCTGTCAAGGGAGTTGGACAGACATGACACTAGAAACGTTTTTCAAACGCTCATAGTATCGATGTATTGGTATTTTATACACTGGCAATGGTACATATATCTCAATAAGGTCAAGCTAGTACCACTGTAAATCTTTAATTGATTAATTTAATTGACATTTCTTTTGTGGTGAATATTGTTTAAAAAGTTGGACAGACATATGACATTAGAACAAATGACATTAGAAACATTTACATTTCTGTCTCTCTATTATACTGCAGATAAGAAATGTGCAGTGTAAAACTGTTTATACTCAGATATGCATACATTACACAACATTTTTGGGTTTAGCAAACACAGTACAAGACACAGAGTCAGTATTTTAACATTTTTAATGTTGCAAACGTCATTTTCCGGTGAGACAGACAATTTGACGGAAAGTGGTACACTTTTTCGTGGAATCCGCCATATATGCATCACTTAACATCATGGGCTTTAATGGCCAGTGTCGGGGACAGATCAAGGTGAGATATACCCTTCACTTAACATCATGGGCTTTAATGGCCAGTGTCGGGGACAGATCAAGGTGAGATATACGCATCATTTAACAACATGGACTTTAACGGCCAGTGATGGAGACAGATCAAGGTGAGATATACGCATCACTTTACATCATGGACTTTAATGGCCAGTGTAGGGGACAGATCAAGGTGAGATATACGCATCATTTAACAACATGGACTTTAACGGCCAGTGTCGGGGACAGATCAAGGTGAGAGATACGCATCACTAAACATCATGGACTTTAACGGGCAGTGTCGGGGGACAGATCAAGGTGAGATATACGCATCACTTAACATCCTGGACTTTAATGGCCAGTGTCGGGGACAGATCAAGGTGAGATATACGCATCACTTAACATCATGGACTTTAATGGCCAGTGTCGGGGACAGATCAAGGTGAGATATACGCATCACTTAACATCATGGGCTTTAACGGCCAGTGTCGGGGACAGATTAAGGTCAGAGATACGCATCACTTTACATCATGGACTTTAATGGCCAGTGCCGGGGACAGATCAAGTTGAGATATACGCATCACTTAACATCATGGACTTTAATGGCCAGTGTCGGGGACAGATCAAGGTGAGATATACGCATCACGTAACATCATGGACTTTAACGGCCAGTGATGGGGACAGATCAAGGTGAGATATATGCATCACTTTACATCATGGACTTTAATGGCCAGTGTCTGGGACAGATCAAGGTGAGATATACGCATCACTTAACATCATGGACTTTAACAGCCAGTGATGGAGACAGATCAAGGTGAGATATACGCATCACTTAACATCATGGACTTTAACAGCCAGTGATGGAGACAGATCAAGGTGAGATATATGCATCACTTAACATCATGGGCTTTAAAGGCCAGTGTCGGGGACAGATCAAGGTGAGATATACCCATCACTTAACATCATGGACTCGGCCAGTGATGGAGACAGATCAAGATGAGACATACGCATCACTTAACATCATGGGCTTTAACAGCCAGTGTCGGGGACAGATCAAGGTGAGATATACGCATCACTTAGTTATTCCAAAAAACAAAGGTACACACCTGTATCAAATTCATAAGATCTTTAACAACTCTGTCATTAGAATCTGTACCATGTATCAATATGTTCATGTCCTCATTCTGCATTGTTTTCCAGGTGAGCATTACCCCAATGGAGCCTCTTCATCAATACAGGGAGGGTCTGCCTTCATCATCACAGCCCAAGGTAACAGTTCTCTCTCTAACATCAATAGTTACCACTCCAGGTGAAGAGCTCCAGAATTATTTGACGATATCTGCATTATTGATCATTGGATAACACCCCAAATTTCGCCCATTTACCACAAATATAATTAAATCATTTTTGGAAAATTAAAAAAAAACAACATTTAAGATAGGTATAGCTAACTAAGAGTCACATTTGTGCGCATTTGTATTCGGAAATGAAAAGAATCGTGTGTTTGCAGTTGTTTGAATCTTCGGAATTCCATGATTTTTTCATATTTAACTTTCTGAAAGTTATGTGCTTCAATTAGAATGTGATTGTAGACTGATGGGGTATCAGTGATTCTCAGTACTCAGATTTACCCATTATGTAATGTCTTCTAGTTTGACATGTATGGTAACCGCTCTGTTAATTCAAGGCCTCCAGCTTAGGGCAGCATGTGTACCATACCATGTTTGTCTGGCACAGGAGGTAGATCAAAGTGCCAAACAAATTAGGCTCTCTGACGATCCATAGTGATCACCAGTGTCTGTAGAACCTAATTTTCAAAATTCAAAAAAAAAGGTTTTTGTTAGGGTTAGGGTTTTGTTTGGGTCATCGTCGCCATGTGACCAATAAGGTTAGGTGCGACGTTAAACTTCAAACAACCAACCAATCATCTAATAATTCAATCACCCCTAATTTTGAGGACAGAATTCAACCGTTGGTTTTACTAAATTTGATCACCCTTTAAAATCGATGGAATAATGAAGAAATAATGGATTATTTGCACATTTTTTAACCGTTTTTTTTTCAACTTCCTGTTCTAATAAATTTGATCACCCCAAATTTTATGGTGGAAAATTTCAGTTGAATTATTAGAGGGATTACCGTAACAGTTCAACCATTCACATATCTGTATATTATTTTCAGGCCGGAATTCCCCTACTATCATACCAAAGTGCAGGCCTGTACACACCTTTCCCAGGTCACCTGTCCTGGATGAATGACCGTCTTGGTCACATTGGCCCAACACTGGGCGCAACGAGGATACCCGACTTGACCCTGCCCCATTTCAGGGAGCACTACCAGAATGTAAAACTTCACCATGAGATGTTACATAAGCAGTCCCACACTGACCAGTCAGACCAGCAGAGTCACCCACAAACTGACCAGTCCACGAGACAACCCTCCCAACACTGGAGACCTGACATACCAGAGATAGAAACAACAGAGGAACCGTCAACATCTAAATCCTTCCTCTTCTCTGCACTTAGGTATGTCAGCATGAAGAAAGTCTATAATTGGAATGGAAGCAAGACATGATAGAATTACTTTACTTGGTTAACTGGTTTGAAGAGGTAGCTAGCTGTATGTATGATATGTGATATTGAAAGCAGTATGTATTTTTTTAATGACCGCTCAGTGTACTCTTCATGTACGTCTGCGCTGGTTGTTTCCTTCCAGTTATTATATTGATGCCATATATGCATTTACTGCTGTCACATGGATGTCTGACTGAGGGTTGCTGGGTAGATCTCTTCAATGAATTACACTCACAGCACTAGTACTTGTTCTTGCACTAAGAAAGTGTTGCCTTTTATTTTCAGGAAACAACTCCAGGAGCTGGACGAGATTAACGACAAGTTCAAAGCTCGCCTCGCTGCCACTGAGTCTGCAGACATAGAACTCATTCCCACATCTAGCCGATCATATGATTTGCCATTGTCCAGCAGATCAGAACATTTACCTCATTCCAGCAGATCTGGTCAATTTACACTGAACTCTACAGCCGGACTAAGCTCCATTCATCCATTCCAGGCCAAGGACAGCGCTAGAGACAGCACCAGTGAACAAGACAGTGGAAATGTAACTGGGACAATCTACCATGATATGATTGCCTGTGACAATCAGTTTCATTCTGTGGCTCCACCTGTTATATCTGAGTATTCAAGGGAGGTGATAAGTGCGAGCCAATCTCCGGCACCTGAAGCCTGTACAGGGATTCTAGGGACAAACACCTTGAGCTCAGATTTACAAGTTTCAGATGAATTTTTGCAGAACCATGTCCCACCACAAATTCAAGAACTTCTTCAAGCAGCCAGGCAACTTCAGAATAACCCCTCCCAACTTCTGCAAATGACTTCTGAGAGAGAGAAGCTGTCCAATTTGGATGTGGGAGAGGATGAAGATGAAGCTGATAAAAACCAAAATTATTATCATCAGTACAGAGAATTATTGGAGGGTGAAAATGAGGATGAGGAGGAGAGAAGAACCCAATCTAATAGTGAAGAAGATAATGAGGATGACGATGAAGATGTCATTGTTCCCAAAGCGTTGAATGATATTTCAGGAGGAGGGTTCCATTTTGACACAGTGGGAGTGAGGGTTGGTATGAACCCTTCTTGGGAGGGTAACGCAGGGCAGGCTAGGGTAGCATTCCCCTCACCAATACCCGAGGTGTCATCGGTCACAGATGTGGACAGTTGGTTAGCTGATGAAAACAACCCCGGTTTACAATATGCACATACATATGATAACCAATTGGGAGAAGTAGATGAACATGAGGATGTAGTGTTGTCCGATATTGCCAAGAGAAGACTGGAGTTTAATACAGATATCGATGAAGAACTGAATGAGAATAGTGCTGTTAGGAATTCTCAAAGTGAGGCTCCCGGACAGGAGATCAGAGAGCAGGAACATGAGAACACATTAGACTCTGGAGAAAGTGAATCTGAGGAGGAAGAAATTGCTCAAAGACCGGTCAGTAACCTGTTGTCGGACGTTGAGTTAGAATCAGTAGTATCGGGTGACAGTCGTAATAATTTAAAAACTGATAAACTGTCTGCAACTGTTGACAATGCAGAAGGAAATGAGAATGAAAATGTTGATGAGGAGAGGAATTTCCAGGAGAGTTATCTTCATGGTGACAGTCCAAGAAGTGGGCTCTATTCAGGCAGGTCAGAGAAAAGTAGAAAATCTCATCATTCAGAGATCACAGATCTCTTTTCTGCCAATGTTGGGAGGCCTGGATCAGGGAGCCAATCCACTGAGAGCCATAGCATAGGTAACACAAGTGGTGGTAGCAGTAAGAGCACCTCAGAAAAATCCTCGCCGAGACTGGATTCAGGAGAGGCTGTGGTTAACACACCCGATCTAAATGGGCATGTGAATGGGGGCCATAGTGACCGGTCAGCCAGCAGCAGGTCTTCCAACTCCAGACCAGGGAGTGACCGATCAGGAAGTGACCGACCAGAGAGTGACCGGGCAGCAATGCCAAACTTCTTCCCCTCTGGTGTCCAGATGGAGCAGTCCCTGAGGGCATTACATCAGGTCACCAAGGTAAAACTCTGTTCCGTACCAGGTCAATGGGTCAAAGTAGACCCAGTCCAGTGGTCACCAATTTCAGTCCATATTTCATGTAATTGTCTCAAAATAAAAGAGAAGAATAGTCTGTCTCGGTACGACAATATGTCTAGATGGAACACTTGTTCGGTAATATTAAGGCTTCAATATACATGTAATTGTACTCGAGTCCCTCATGATAGTGTCAAAGTTTGAGGACCAGTTAATCTCGCCAGTTATGTTCTTTAAACCGCACTGCGGTGGCCTTATGGTTGGAGCTTCGGCCTGGTAAGCAGTAGGTACTGGGTTGGATCCCTGGCCAGGTCATACCAAAGACTTGAAAAATGAAACTTATTGCTTCCTCGCTTACACTCAGCATTAAGAGGATAGAGCAAGGACTGGTTCGCTCGGTGTCAGTATGTGAATGAGTGAAGAGTCATGTCTGCCTACGGCATGATATTTCAGTGGGACAGCACTATAAAATGGCAGCATTAGATCTGCTCTGTTACAAGTAGGTACCCCTGCCCCTCCTCTTCCCTTCCCCGTCGTGATATAGCTGAACAAATTTATCAATAAGATTGCCCCTGATCATTTAAATGATCTGTTTAATTTGATGTCTGCTAGAACAATCACTTTACAAGAGCCTGTACCAAAGATGCCAAAAACATAACCCATTTTTAAAAATGTCGTAAATATGTTCTAGATAAAGTCGTGGAATTTGTGTAAACTATTGTTCTGTCAAAGTATATTGTTCTTATTATAGAACATACTGCAGATTACAACTTATAAGTTTTACTTTTTCTATCTTTTCCACCACAGCCTGAGGATGAAGCCAGTAGGACGGGGAAGGCCTCCGCTACTCTGGACTATGTCAATAAACTCTCACAAGGTGCTAACAGTGCAGTCACATCCAAATTTTCTACTGCTGCCGTCAGAAACAAACCGCTACCAACAGTGGATGAAACCAAACGCATTGCCAAAATATTTGCATCCAAGTTCGCATAGTACTCCTTGTGTATGAAAATGATATGTTCTATGTTGAAATGTGGTCATGAAGAAGTCCTACAAATGACAGCTGTGACATTGAAAGACCATGAATTAATCAGTGATATTGATTTAACATGTACATCAACCTGTCATGTTATAATATTATGAGATGAAGTACAAACCTTGAAACCACATGACAGAGTTCTGTTATATGGGCTCATACAGGTTCTGTACACTACATTATAACCTGTGTACATCGATCATGCTTGGGACTAAATTGTAGTGTCGGTTTTCAGGTATCTGGTTTATCATGGTTCAAAATACTTTAATTTGACATATTACATGTATTAGGACCATGGATAATGTCGGTATTTAGATGTTGGTTGGTTTAGTTTACCCATGTGCTGGTATTCACAGATTTCACTGTAGTTTGTTTTGTTTGGGGGGTGTTCTCATTGGACAGGATCAGCTTTCAATTCCAATGGTGAAATACAAATATCTCAGTGATAGATTGAACTAGAGCATAGTCTGAGGGATGCACACATTTGATCAAAATGATCAGTAAGGCTGCTTACAAGATACCCCTATGCTAAGGCATAGATACATGTTGGAGGTTAACGTTTCACGAGTAAGTTGAATGGGATTGAATCGGGTGGAGGTGGAAATAATGCTTACAAGATACCCCCGGATGCACATTTCATAGAAATTGACGAATATTTGTAGTGGAATATAAGTACATATACATGTTGTAGTAATTTACGGGTAAAGTTCATTAAGATTGCATTTGGTTGTGGCATGGTATGTAACTAGTTTACAATGAGACCTCGCTCGGTCGGGACTGCGGTTAACGTACGCATGTTATGCTCTGGACACAAAATGTTACGAAGCAACTGAAAAAATTCTGCCCATAGTTAGCGCCACCTGTAGAAGCACATGCGCAATCCGAAACGAGGTCTCATGGTATGGTAGCTGCATACAAAATTTGAAAAGAATCCATTAGCTGTTAAGTTATGCTCTGGAAACGAAATGTTACGGACCGACAAGAGAAAGTTTTAACCTAGGTGGTGCCACCTGTAGATGCACATGCGCCAAATGCAATTCCCAGCGTGGTGTCATGGTATGGTAGCTGCATACCAAATTTCAGAGGACTCCAAGTAGCGGTTGTCAAGTTATGCTCCGGAAACCCGCCCCCCAACACTACGTGTTCGGGGGGTATAATGATATTCATACAAGCAATTGACCCCTTAACCAGCCATCACATTATCTAGTTATACCTCGGTTGATTTTGCAGTCAATATTCTGTAGGTTCACCTTGTATGCGTCAGGTCATCTTCTCTAGCCAAGTCGACGTACATCACGTTGCTCTGTACATTGCCTTGGCATACTTCTCAAGTAAAGTTGAAACGTGAATCCTCATCGATGAGTGGAATGCAGAGACGGCTTGCTGCATCCAATCAGAATGCGCGTTACGTACGGGTAGCAGTTGATTACCTGTATGGAGGTCCCCACTAATAACGAGCTGTGTCGAATGTGTGGGGAAATTCTGCCGAAACAAAAAACAGGAGAAGCATTTTCACGGCCACTTTCGGTGTTCTGATCAGTTGAATCAGCTTTTGGGACGCGCTGCACGGTCGAACGATAACGAATCGCCCTACGTGTGGTCGACTTGAAATTGAAGGGGAACAACTCCTGGAGGCAAAAAGTCGCTCATCGTTAAAACTTCCGCTAGGTGGCGCAGAGCAGTACTCCTCTGCCACCAGCCAAGAATGTCAAGGCAGCGTAGAGAGCTTTGCGATGTAGTTGACTTGGCTGGTGAAGATGGCATCAGGTGTACCCAGACTGCCTTTTGCAGGTACATGTATATTGTTCATGTAAGATGAGATATCTCTTTTCAATGCGACTTGAAATGTTGGCATATCGAACAATGGCTGATCACTTCCCCCATCCCCTATATTCACGTCACTTCGTCTCACAGGACTGATATGCCCTTTTGCAGCTTGCCTCGTGAAACTTCAGCACAAGATACTATTCTTAAAGGACATCGCACGCTATTGCGGCCTTTTGGCCCCCTTTTCAACTTTTAACAGTCTGACCATTACAAATCACGTGACTTCAGTGAGATTGGGTGGACTGCCAAATATCTTACAAGTGCTGCCGCATGAGTACGGCCACACTGTTCTCAGTCAGCGTTTCACATTAATGTGGCGAGAAAAATTGAACTTAATTAATCTAAAAAATGTTGATTCGTCGATGGCACATCGTTACATGTTGATAGTGTTAATATTTGCACCAGCTATGTATATTATATCACGACGTGTACCACGAATATCAATGAAAACATAATATCATCTGACAATAATACGACCTCTTCGAAGTCGATCTTCCGCTTCCTACTTCTACCAACTTGATTCCTCATCCTGTCCAGTAATGTCGAGATTTCATCAGCATCCATGTCTGTGGAATGTCGACGCAGTGTCATTACATCCTCCAATTCGCCCATCTTCTTTTCCATCGAGATGTTTGGAGCAACATCTACAGCCGGCGTGAACCAGCACACCTTGCAGCGAAAAAAATCCTATCGAGCCGAGCCTGGTATCACCACAAATCTACCCCTACTGCTCTTGCAAAGAGTACACCGTCGGTGACTTTTGGCACAAGATACTATTGGCAATGTTATTACTTCAGAGACTTGGCACCACCTGACTTACCTTCAGCTAATAGGGCTTGGTGTGTCGTAGTATCAATCGGACATCCAGTTCTCTTCCATTTATAAAATCTCTGTCTGCATGAGATGCAAATCACACCATCTTGCGAATGCGGTATAGTACCCCAGTCTGACTCTTCAACAGATATTTCGCGCATTTGGCCTTTTTTCAGCGCTTGTCACAGCGTGCACACAGCGACCATACCATTGTCGATTTCACCTTTATATAGCCTGATTCAGAATCGTATATGTTTCAAGCGTCATACAGGGCTTACTGTGAATAATTCAGATACAAGTTAGATTTATAAACTCCCACTTGAGTACAATATTCCTTGCTTTATTTGGAGGTAAATTGGTTCTTTTCATGCTGAGCTACTTTTATAACGGTACACATATTCGTAAATGCAATATCTCTAATATCTTCAAAATCCATATTATTTTTTCTAGTAGTGGCTACTATATTTATGTACATAATAACTGTGTTCTTTCTCGTGTTCTGAATCTGCATCGAAGTGGGGGACGGGAGTGACAATAAATTATGTCGAGAAAAAATGCGGGCAGTCTGTTATGGGATTCGAACCCGATCGAGACATGCAAGAAGTTCAAAAATACCGCGCTCTTATCCATTACACTATCGCGCAATGCGACAGGCATGCTATCCTGAATTATCCCATTTAAAGTTCAGCACTCGACGTGAAAGAATACATCTAACAAAGTTTTAATTTTACATATGAAGCCAGTCGAGAACCAAAATCATCTTTGGACAACTACTAGGTATTGACTCAACAAATATTCTTTTGTAAAGTTTGTTTTGGTTCTCGGCTGGCTTCATATGTTTATAGAGGAAATAAGGTAATTATTTTACCCCAATACACCTCTTCAGTGGATTGTTATTCAAGAACAAGAAGACCTAGTGCCTGACAATTACTCTGAACATACCACAAGATAATATTTTGTAAGCTAACAGGAAAAATTATTTCCTACGCGATATTTCATTTTGGCACTCCAAATCGCACCTCATGGGGGCCAAATCCCCATCAAACCGCGCCAGGTCCTTTGATGTGCACTGTCATATCATGGGGACAGTTGGTAATACGAGGCATTGAGAAAAGAAGCAGGCACAATATGTGAGGTGATTAAATTCATTACACCTCAAGACCACTTATAGTTCATGCAATGATAAAGGAAGACAAGCCAGGATAATTGTGTCCGAGTATGTTGGCTTCCATGAAATTCTTACCCACAAACTGTTATTTGAATTCAGCATGCCCAGGTGTCAGTCACAAGTATTTTTTTTTGTTTTATTCTAGAAGAACCTTGTATGGTATATCAGAATCACCTGTGTACATAGGCCCGTTTCCTCTGACAGAAGAGGACAAGTGGATTATAGTGTTTTGTTGTCCAATGTAGATTTTGAAATTTATGATGAATGTAGATAATAGCTGTAATGTAGTGTACAGCATAAACTATCCGTCCAGTATAAATGTCTTATCTCAGGAACTGATTCATATTTATGGTACAATGTATTTTTCATCTCCGTTTCTAGATCTGATGAGGTACAACAGACAACAATAAAACTATATCATAGAAAAAATAATTTATTTCTTCGTTGTTTATGAGAACATGCTTGGATGAAAGTGGCACTGATGCTGTACAAAGAAAGGTTGTAATAAATGGCTCTGTTTTGTTGGAGTAATTTGGTGTAAAGACCAGATGTTAACAAATGGAACAGTGGCCGACCACATTCACATCACTAATTCACCTTACATGACAGATATGCCGTAAAGTTATTCTGAAAACAAGGACTTCCTGAACTTATTGCATCAGTGAAAACTTTCAGCTAAGAGCCCTTGTGTATTTGACAGATTGTAGCCCAGTGTATTTCTCCCTATCAACCATTTTGTTTAGTCTAACACTGCCACTGTTTAGCAATGCCAAAGGTCGCCCAGCATCTATTTTAAAAACAAAGTTTATATTTGAACTGTCATGGTCGTCTCTAATTCGGACCTGGCTTGTTGTTTTCAGACACCATCTGGTTCTCGCCTGGACTCTCTTGGCCTTAAGCCAACCCATCGTTGGGTAAAAATAAACACTGCTACAATGTGTCAAATAGACCAGGACCCTCAGCTGAAAGTCGAAACTGAAGCAATAAGCGGGAATGATATTGTATTAAGCATAAATTATGGATTTTTAAGTCACTCGTATTTACATGAGCGATAATAGTGGGCGCAGGGAGGAACATGTGCACAGAGAGCTGGAAAATATTTTATGGTGATCATGAAGTTGAAAATGTTACCTCTTTGCAGACCGAGGGTCAACATAATATTCCAAACTATTCTGTGAACTGTTAAAGTGCTAATGCAGCGAAATTTTTATTAAATAATTTGATTCTCTATTCTTTCATGATTAATTTGCTATATCCATGAGGAAAATCGGACAAGGAGAAGTTCTTATTTCAAATGGAAAAGGGCGTGTAATTGTGCTCTTAAAAGTGCGACTGTTTTCATTGGCTTTGTTTACAAAATTATATATGCATGACGTCATAAGGATGACCGATTGTCAGCTGGAGCCTTGGCTCAGCATGGCGGGCAGTGTTGGAGGGAAGCAAGCCCATATTCGTGGCCAATTTTACTGGTTTGTTCAATAAAAATTTTGAATTTAATGTTCATCGGGAAATTGAGTATGACAAGGGAAACTTATTATTAGACATACGTTTGAATGAATATAGACTGACCTTTATCAATTTGAACAGCCGCGACCGAGCGAAGCCTACCGTATGCAACCAGGCTAAATTGAATTCATTGCCATAGAAAGGACTTCAAATTCCACTGAGCAGTTCCATTATTATTACACATTCTGATCAAATTAATTACCTAGAATCTGAAGTCTATATAAATGTGTTTTGTACGATATTCATAAAATTTATCTGCCAGTGTCCGCATTTTGTTTGCTTGCGTGAATGCATAGGCTGTACGGTGTATCACTTATCATTACACGGAAGCATTTCCAACTCCAAGAAAATAACGAAGATCGATCTTCATTATCCCCAGATTATCACATATATATGTTTTCTCCTTCCCATTACAATCAACTTTATATTAGATCTAAAAACATAATATTATATGCTCTAAATTGGAATGAAAACTATCACGTCGTCTGAAGGAAGTCTGAAGCGGCGCGTCTGAAGTGCTCTCGCCGAGGTCCGTTTTTATTTCAGATACTCCCGAGAGACTCGTTTTTCAATGTTGTCTTTGTCTTGTTTGTTGAGTTTTGTTGTTGTTTGAATCTTCTTTAGTTGAAATGTATGTAAACTCCAATTTAATATTTTAGTATTTCTGAAATTATGTTAGTGCATGGCATCGAGAAAGCTCTGTGCTCACTAATCTTTTCACTTACCCGGTTGTCGGCATGATTCAACATGCAGTTGCTCAGACGATACAAACTTTGGAGATTTTTAAAATAATTTCTAATCCCACGAGAATATTTTTGATGACAAATAATTGCATAGACAGAGTTTGGAATATATTGTGAGTTTCGACAGCTAATGTGTTATATTAATAACTGATAAATCCACGAAACCCCCGTTCCCTCGTATGTGAATCGGACAGTAACTGCATGCATTCGTCCAACGGTACTTGCCCACGAATTAAGGTAAATAAATCATTGTAAGTGGTCATGCAGGGACATGTGGCCGACTGGATTCTTTCTTTCATTCCTGGCACGTTACCATACGAAGACAGTGATGGATATTGAGAGTATTAACTCAACAACAATGTGAAAAATCGACCATAGAGGTCCATGTCCCCCGCTAGCAGCACCAGTTATGGTGGATTACATCCACCATAACTGGCGCTGCTGCTGCGGGGGCCATGGACCTCTATGGTCGATGATGATATCTCATATCATTGATAACAGTATGATTTGAAAATGGAGATATCGCTGATGAGCTTAACATAAATCTAATACAGCAGATGGCACCCATATTGGATTATGCACATCCATAAAACATAATACATGACTGTCCTCTCACTAAGGTCAAGGGACTCCCCAAGTTTGAAGTAGATCAGTTGAATCGTACTCCAGCTATTGTCCGGACAAGATCAAACTGCTCACAATCCAATATGGCTGACGGCGGCCATATTAGATTAGGTACATTGCTGAAAAACAATCCCAACTGTCCTCTCACCAATGTCAAGGCACACCCCAAATTTGAAGTTGATCGATTAAATCGTTCACGAGTTATTGTCCGGACAAGAAAATCTAAGATCCAACTACTTATAATCCAATATGGCTGACTGTGGCCATATTGGATTATGCACATCGCTGAAAAAAAATCCAAACCGTCCTCTCACCGATGTCAAGGCACTCCCCAAGTTTGAAGTAGATCAGTTGAATCGTACTCCAGTTATTGTCCGGACAAGATCAAACTGCTTAAAATCCAATGAAATCCAGTATGGCTGATGGTGGCCATATTGGATCAAGCACGTCCTTGAAAAACAATCCTAATCCTCCTCTCACCAATGTCAAGGTACTCCCCACATATGAAGTAGATCGGTTGAATCGTTCTCGAGTTGTTGTCCGGACAAGATCCAACTGCTTATAATCCAATATAGCTGACGGCGGCCATATTAGATTACGCACATTGCTGAAAAACAATCACAACCGTCCTCTCACCAATGTCGAAGTTGATCGGTTAAATCGTTCACGAGTTATTGTCCGGACAAGAAAATCTAAGATCGAACTGCTTATAATCCAAAATGGCTGACGGCGGCCATATTTGATTACGCACATTGCTGAAAAACAATCCCAACCGTCCTCTCACCAATGTCAAGGCACACCCCAAGTTTGAAGTTGATCGGTTAAATCGTTCACGAGTTATTGTCCGGACAAGAAAATCTAAGATCGAACTGCTTATAATCCAAAATGGCTGACGGCGGCCATATTTGATTACGCACATTGCTGAAAAACAATCACAACCGTCCTCTCACCAATGTCAAGGCACACCCCAAGTTTGAAGTTGATTGGTTAAATCGTTCACGAGTTATTGTCCGGACAAGAAAATCTAAGATCGAACTGCTTATAATCCAAAATGGCTGACGGCGGCCATATTTGATTACGCACATTGCTGAAAAACAATCCCAACCGTCCTCTCACCAATGTCAAGGCACACACCAAGTTTGAAGTTGATCGGTTAAATCGTTCACGAGTTATTGTCCGGACAAGAAAATCTAAGATCGTACTGCTTATAATCCAAAATGGCTGACGGCGGCCATATTGGATTACGCACATTGCTGAAAAACAATCCCAACCGTCCTCTCGCCAATGTCAAGGCACACCCCAAGTTTGAAGTTGATCGGTTAAATCGTTCACGAGTTATTGTCCGGACAAGAAAATCTTACGGAATTACGGAATTACAGAATTACGGAATCACGGAATTACGGAATCACGGACACCGGTGTTTCTAAGTCCCCCCCCTACTAAGTAGTGGGGGACAATTAAGTCTATGGAGATTGGTCTTCGCCATATGCTACGCATATCGCTGGCTTGCTCGTCGACCGGCATGTCATACTTATGACGTCACACACACGAAAACATGGCGACCGTAAATGTCGCACTTTATCTGCTAACCCCCCTTGTGTTTCGTAGCAAAATATAATATCTTCCTGTTTAAAACTCTCTGTGAGCATTTTTTTAACTTGAACCAGAAATCCCAAACCGTAAAATTTCATGATAAAAATGAAATTGACAATTTCGCTGCATTAGCACTTTAAGATTGATAGAGCATTGCATACCACAAAAATGAATAGACTTCGGTCCACGTGGACATCATATCTTCCCAAGATATTATCTGGGGGATCGAGAGCTGAATTCAACCTCTTTGCAGTCACATGGTCAACATTTTTTGTGAACTGGGAAAATCAATAGAGGATACCTTAAAATATGATTATTTGTGTACTGTGATCCTAAAATCAAAAGTCTTCTTCAGGTCAACACATCTGTGGAGTTTCAAGAAAATATGTATGTTGTTACTAGATACCATTCAGACAATCTTGAGCAATACAGAGGGAGGGACGAATGGACAAACCAAAAGACATAACTTCAATTCAACTGAAGTTGAAATGGCATAAAACTAATATATTTCATAATGGTAATGTATCACAGCACATTTTCAAAGATCAAGTATAATGTATTAAAAAGATAATATCCCATAATCTGTAATATTAACCATCATCTGTTGTGCATGGAAATGATTGTAGCTTGTCTTCTGCACATCGCACAAGCTACAAATTTCACATGAATCTGGCAAAGTCTTTAATACATTTCATACAATTATATATTATTGTTTTTACTAGGAACTTTTAGGTTATAAAACTAATTTACAAATATGGAATGATAAAGATCAATGGACGGATATCTAATAAAAGACGCAAAACAATGCATATTTCAATCAGGAAATTTCAGGTTATAAAACTAATTTACAACTAAAACAATTTACAAACCGGGAATGATATTCAATGGACGGATATCCAATAACTGACACAAAATAATGCATAATACAACAAATACAATAATTAAGCATACAAAAACTACATGTCTGTACAGTATCCCCAGTTACAGGTTATGTATTGGTACCAAACAGTGGGGTTACCGGTTCATTTGGAGATCCAGTCACTGATCCAAAAATCCTTGAAACTTGTATGACCATGGTAAAACTCACGGATAATCGTATGACCATGGTAAATGCTAGGATAATTGAACGGCCATGGTAAATGCCAGGATAATTGTACGGCCATGGTAAACACCAGGATAATTGTACGGCCATGGTAAATGCCAGGATAATTGTACGGCCATGGTAAACTCAAGGATAATTGTATGACCATGGTAAATTCCAAAATAAATGTATGAGAATGGTAAAAACTCCAGGATAAGTGTATGACCATGGTAAACTCCAGGATAATTGTATGACCATGGTAACAAGAGCCCAAGGGGCTTCAATATACGCCCGTGTATCTGGAATTACATTGGTTCAAATTTCAAGGTTGTTTGATAGCCTTGATTCCAATTGGTAGCTAGCCTACAATTTTGTGCTTCTGAGAATGTAACATATATAACATCTTATATTGAATGATAAACTAACGAGCTTAAATCTTGGTAACTAGTTGACCTTGAAGCAAGACCGGAGGGCTCACATATCCCACACTGAAATCGACAATAGTCAAACACGAAAATAGTAGTTTTCCTGCAAATGGATTCCTTTCAGACGAGATCATTTTTCCTGAAGGAAGAAGAAACTGATGAAGTAAACATTTGTTCTTGAGTTAATAAAGAGATATGAAGTTCATAAAGGACCCCTCTCCCCGTTAAATTACTAAATGTATGGTTTTTATTTCACAACAGTTTACCTAAATGTAGCGGTTTCAAATATGGGAGACAACTCCACAGGACGAATGCCATATACATGTAGGGGAGAGAACTCTGAATATTCCAACCTAACACATATGGTCAGCTAAACTTGATTCAGTTTTGAAGGACTGTGACCTTGACCTTGGACAAATTGATCTCAAAATGTATGGCTCCTCTTTGCCATGCGAGCAAGGTATACTCAAAGTTTGGTACCATTCCATACCTTGAGACTAGAGATATCGCATGGACAACAAATGTCAATGGATGAATGGACAGAACGCAACATCGCATTACATGACCTCGTCTTCGACAGGCATATAAAAATGTGATTTCCTGATTTTGGGGTCACAGTTACCTTGACCATGACCTAAATTTTGGTACACGACACTTCGTCTTCCGTCAATGTATCAATGGACACAAAAAAATCATGATTTTTATTAATTTCATGATTTTGGGGGTCACAGTGACCTTGACGTTCGGCCTTGACCTACATTTTGATATGTGACACATCATGTCCCCCTAATGAATCTACGGACACAAAAAGTAATTTTCAAAGATATCTTGATTCTGGAGTCACAGTGACCTTGACTATTGACCTTGACCTAAATTTTGGTACATGACAAACCATCTCCCCGTAATTTCTCAATGGACACACAAAATCATGATCTTTAACAATAACGATTTTGGGGTCAGTGACCTTGACCGTTGACCTACATTTTGGTATGTGACATATCCCCCTAATGTATCTACTGACACAAAAAAATGTTATTTTTAATAATTTCCTGATTTTGGGGTCAGTGACCTTTGACCTTTGATTTTTAGTATGCGACACTTCAATTCCCCCTATTGAATACACTCACCAAATATTAGTAATTTTTAATGATTTCCTGATTTTTAGGTCACACTGACATTTGACCTTGATTCTGGTGTCACAGTGATCTTGACTATTGACCTGGATCTAAATTTTGGTACATGACAAAACGGCTACCTGTAATTTCTCAATGGACTAAAAAAAATCATGATTTTTAACAATTGTATAATTTTGGGGTCACAGTGACCTTGACCTTTGACCTTGACCTACAATTTGATAAGTGACACATTGTGTCCCCCTAATGTATCTACTCACACAAAAAAATGTTATTTTTTATAATTTCCTGATTTTTGGGTCAGTGACCTTTGACCTTCGACCTTGACCTATATTTTAGTATGCGACACCTCATTTCCCCCTATTGAATCTACTCACAAAAAATTAGTAATTTTTAATGATTTCCTGATTTTTCCGTCACACGGACCTTTGACCTCTGACCTCGACCTACATTTCGTATGCAACACATCGTTCCCCCCTAGGGCATCCACTCACCAAAAATTAGAACTGTAGATAGAAAACTGTCAATGATCAATGGTTTCCTGGTTTTAGGCAACAGTGACCTTTGACCTCGACCTCAATTTTGGTACGCGACATCGTCCCCACCTGGTGTATCCACTAACAAAAAATTGCAACTGTGGATAAAACACGTTCACAGATATAGACCGGACACGAACCCTTCAGTGATTTCCTGTTTTTCAGGCCAGTGACCTTTGACCTCTGACCTTGACCTTCATTTTGGTATGCGACACATCGTCTCCCCGTAGGGTATCCACTCACCAAAAATTAGAGCTGTAGATAGAAAACTGTCCCAGATATAGACCGGACACGGGGGACGGACGGACACACGGACAGACGGACGGAAACCGCCATCACATAATACGTCCGCTTTTGGCGGGCGTATAAAAACTCCAGGATGATAGTATGACCATGATAAAACACCAGGATAATTGTATGACCATGATTGGTTGGTTGTTTGAATTTTAACGTCGCACCTAACCTTGTATGACCATGATAAAACACCAGGATAATTGTATGACCATGATAAATGATGGGATAATTTTAGGGATGTGAATTGCTGACATGACAAAGAAGAAATTTATTTATATTGAAGTCTTAACTGATGTGTGTGCAAAATCTTCAGTTCTATGTATCAATTAGCACCAAACTTTTAGTACAAATAAGGGATGAACCCGCTTCATTTTGAGGTCAAAGGCGACACTGTGGCCTGAACACCAGGCAACAGTTGACAATATTGATATCCTGGCTATACACTTCAGTTCAGGCCTGACAAATGTGACCACATTTTAGGGAGATCTTAAACTGATGGCAATAGAGAAATGTATTGATTTCGAGCTCTTGTCTGTTCGTTCATCTGGCTGTCCAAACTAGGTTAACTGAAGATGTAATCAGCCTCAAAATATCGACTGAAATGGAGCTCGCTGAAACTCACATGTTACAATTAAAAATTAAACACATTTAAGCACATAAAACTAAACTTCACTGACGAGACAATGTATGGTGCTATTTCATGGCTACAGGTATTCAAATGCAGGAATGTCATTACGTAACTCCAACTTCAGGTACCGATGTCATTTTCATTTCTGTGTGCAGCACATAACAATACCGCAAAACATATCGTTTCAAATTTCCCGCCCTGATTTCCTCGCATTCGTTGTTTACCGTGACCACTGTCAACGAATATAAAAACTATGATGCTTCAGCATACTTTACGGCCACAAAAGTTTAGGTGAGAGTTCACAAAATTTGTCTATTTTGAGGCTTTAATTGTCCATGCCACATGCCTATGCATTGTGACTAATCTGTGAGTATACTGTTACTATCAAACTATCACAGTTCAATCAGACCAGCACAAATGTGGAACAGGAAGCAAAACAAACCTCATAGTAACAATGCAATTTTAATGTATGACCTGGTAGTTGAAATGGCATACTGAAGTAGGAAGTGTAGTAAAGGAATAAATGTATAGTAACAAATTATTTCTAAAAAAGGTTAAAAAAATATTTGTCTACAGAACATTCATTCGATAACTTGTAATAAGGAAATCTATATTCTCACAGACAATCTATAGAGCTATACACAGTACTGACATTTGAGTACAAAATAATAAAATAAATTTCACTCAGAGCTAGTGCATCATCAGCTGTACAAATACAATAATTTATATGTACATTTTGTATTTATGAAGTCTCCCCAAATCCTTAACACTATAGGTGAAAGTACATGTAAGCAGCAAATGCCGATCTATCAACCGTTTTCTATAAGTTCCATTTCACATGTTTTATAGTGTTGTCCTTGTCAATCTGATACTGATCTGAGACTTCAATCTCATCTGGTCTCATCGTCTGTTCATCACAATCTTCCTCCATCTCCTGCAGTGCTGATCCCTTTTCCTGCACTGGTTTGGTGATGTTTTCTAATTCCTTCTCCCTCTCCCGTTCTTCTCGTAGCTTTTTGCGTTCAGCTGCTGCTCTCTCTTTCCGTTCCCATCTAGAGTTGATCACAAGTTTAACACAAACATCCAGTGGGGCATCCTCAACAAATTCACTTCCTACAACATCAATAACAACATTTGTTACCTGCAATCAGTAAGCAATTGACCAAGGGAACTCAATGTCTCAACATCCCACTAGGATTTCAATTTGTTAGGGCTGTTCCAGCTGGACTCGTACTCAATAACTAGTTGTTTGTACCAATATTGTCCATTGATGGCAGTCCAGCATGCAACATGTTTTGGCTGAATGGATACATTTCCAGTGAACCATTCTGATATCTAGTGTCTCCGCTATGACAAGGTCTCT
This sequence comes from Hanleya hanleyi, assembly GCA_036873755.1. Lineage (NCBI taxonomy): Eukaryota > Metazoa > Mollusca > Polyplacophora > Lepidopleurida > Hanleyidae > Hanleya > Hanleya hanleyi. The sequence continues at coordinate 24,108 of JAVTVY010009696.1, forward strand.
CATAGTTGACTGTGAAGTGATGAATAATGACTACATGTAATTGGAATTCTGTCCACCACCTCTTCTACTGAGATGCCATGATTAATGTTATGTGCGTGAAATTCGATGATGATCAGGGATACAATGCAAGTGGGAAAATGTGCATGCCAATTATATTATAGTATGTTGCAAAAATTCCAGTAATCAAAATTTCACCAAATGTCATTTCTCGAAAATAAGTCTGCCCTTCAATGCCAGATTGACTTCACACACTGATGGTAACTATATTACAGTACAAGTTTGTTGGCCTTCTCCAAATATCTGCCCTGTGAGATTGAGTTCATCACTCACTGATGTTATAACAACATTATGTTACTGACCTGCAACTTTATTGGCCTCCTCCAAATAACCGCCCTGTCAGATGGAGTTCACACCTCCTCCAAATAACTGCCCAGTCATTTTGAGTTCACACCTCCAAATAACTGCCCAGTCATTTTGAGTTCACATCTCCTCCCAATAACTGCCCTGTCAGATTGAGTTCACTCACTGATGGTAACTACATTGTGTTACTGACTTGCAAGTTTATTGGCCTCCTCCAAATAACTGCCCTGTCACATTGAATTCACTCACTGATGTTATAACTACATTATGTTACTGACCTGCAAGTTTACTGGCCTGCTCCAAATAACTGCCCTGTCACACTGAGTTCCCACACTGATGTTATAACTACATTATGTTACTGACCTGCAAGTTTATAGGCCTCCTCCAAATAACTGCTCTGTCACATTGAGTTCACACCAGCTCCAAATAACTGCCCTGTCAAATTGAGTTCACACCTCCTCCAAATAACTGCCCTGTCACACGGAGTTCACTTACTGATGTTATAACTACATTATATTACTGATCTGCAAGTTTACTGGCCTCCTCCAAATAACTGCCCTGTCAGATTGAGTTCACACTTCCAAATAACTGCTCTGTCACATTGAGTTCACTCACTGATGTTATAACTACATTATGTTACTGACCTGCAAGCTTATTGGCCTCCTCCAAATAACTGCCCTGTCAGATTGAGTTCACACCTCCTCCAAATAACTGCCCTGTCAGATTGAGTTCACACCTCCTCCAAATAACTGCCATGCCACATTGAGCTCACTCACTGATGGTAACTACATTATGTTACTGAACTGCAAGTGTAATGGCCTCCTCAAAATAAATGCTCCATGTCACATTGAGTTCACACCTCCTTCAAATAACTGCCCTGTCAGATTGAGTTCACTCACTGATAGTAACTACATTATGTTACTGAACTGCAAGTGTATTGGCCTTCTCAAAATAAACGCTCTGTCACATTGAGTTCACTCACTGGTGTTAACTATGTTACATTACTGACCTACAAGTTTGTTGGCCTCCTCCCCATCTATAATTGGGTTCATCCAGGTCGACTTTCGTCGCTGTTCCAGTCCTGTGGCAGGCGGGGCATAGATGTGAAACAGGATCTCTATCGCCTCATTCTTATACAAACCACGCCCTTTTTTACGACCGGCTACACCTACAGAGGAAATATACAGGGATTACTAAGTTTGGACAGTCAATTGTTCAGTTATATAATGAGGGGGGGAGATTTGGCTTTATGTCACACTCAAGGTTGTTTCACTCGTATGGTGAGTCATTTTGGTTGGTGGAGGAAGCCGGAGTACCCGGAGAGAACCACCACCCATCGGCAAGTAACTGACAAACTTTCACACATGGACCAGCTGGGCTCGAATCCGTGCTGGTTCTGCGGTGCGAGGCTAGCGGTCACCAGCGAAGCGCCTTAGACCACTCGGCCACCACGGCCCCCAGTTGTATAATGGACAGTCTATTGATTGATTATAACATGGACAGTCAACTGGTTAATTATATCATGAACAGTTAACTGATTATTAATTATTTCGTGGACAGTCAATAAATTAATATCATGAACAGTCAATTGATTAATTATATCCTGCAGTGGTAAAATTTGGTGTGACTTTGACCCAAACATCGTGATATGACAAACGTTGTTGAAAGTGATGTTAAAACATACTTACTCACTCAAGCGAAATGGTGCATACAGACATGACAGAGGGAGAGTGAAATATTTAGCGAGGATTTTGTGAGTAATCTATACCATAAATTTACAATACAATTGGACTAACCTCTGAAGACGATATCCACTGCCTCATCTAGTTCAGTCTGCGAAGGATGAAGATCACATTCCTTGAAGAACTGAGGTAAATCTGACAACTCCAACTCTCCACCATAGGCCTTCTTATCAAACACACTCTCATACCCTTCAAGAAAAGTGGGATATTATAGTTGATGTAAGGCCAGATACCACTTTTCCATGTGACTTGGGCATGTTAGCAAATGGAACAATGGCCAACCACTTTCCCATTTCCCACTATTGGAAATCCTGTAAATTCATGTCACTTTACACATGACCGATATGCCAGAATAGTCCTGATAAAGTTGAACAGATAGGAAAACCTGAACCTGAACAGATAGGAAATGCGTTCAGGAATTTGGGGAAGGTAGTTTGACAGAGGAGAAGTTTACAGATCTTTGAGAATACATCAAGAAATTTTGTTACTCTACCATATTTAGGCATGGTGGAAGCAATTCATGATTTGGAAGGGAGGGGGGTGGCTACTATCACAGGACAAATAGGCCAGGGTCCAGGGGCCGCCTAGGCCCCGGAAGCTCTAGGGATCTTAGATGGCCGGAGAGGCATTCTAGCGTATTTCCGAGCAATAAACCAAGAAATCCTCATCCGTGTAAACTCTATTTGTGTTGCCTGTTTTCCCAACATTTTTTAAATATTCATCGTCAAGCAAAATGATTTTTGGAAGTTTAAATAATTTAAATATATATCAATCCAAATATATTCAATCCAAAGGTTCATTAAGATTCGATCATGTCACTATTGAGCGTGTATATGGGCACTTCATTACCAAGGACTTGTAATTATATGCATTGCGTTTCGGTAACTTCTTAACTGAGTGAGGATTTGGACATTCCCATGGCATGGACACGCAGGGTGTTTTCTATTCTAGTCCATTTTTTTTCTAATTTTAATGAATGCAAGGCTGAACAATCAAATAACAGTATTTTATCTTCGCTGATATCACGAAATGTCCAGGACATAGGAGTCATACATTTTTAGCGGCATTTCGTCTTAGTAATTGGTGGCATACATGGTGTGAGGATTTAATCATTTATCTCTACCATCTTTTATATGGGAACATTATTAACCTTTTGTGAACCTAAAAATTACTAAACCATGCCGGTAAATACAATTCTAGAGCTTTGGCTGGCCCACTAATGACGGACAGTTGTAAATAGTTTTAGTTATGTGATAAATATGCGACGTAGAGCCCCCCCCCCAGCTCTGCCGGGCCTATTATTGAAATATATTTTTTACTTGGGACAGGCCTCTTCAATTTTACAATTATTATCAATCAAATCAGAGAAATATACATAATGATATAAATGAATAATCTATACAGATGTCACAAACTACACAGCAACACAGTCTATACAAATGTCACAAACTACACACCAATGTTCAAGTCCCTGCCGGTGAAACAGTCTTAAATCATTGGACAGGCACCATGCAACCGCTGACTTTCCACTCTACTGCCCACTCTGGTACCATTTATGATTGAAATAATGTTTATCACATGAGGAAACATTAAATGGTGAATATACAAATGATAGAGAGAGAGAAGGGAAATATTCACTTCATGCTTCAAACTGATAATTATGGTAGAAGTTTCTGGTGTGGAGACAGGTTCCCATCTGTGATCATCATGATTTGACTACAATGTATCTTGAATTACTCACTTCTCCTTAAATCTATATATTCACTCATCTGGTCCACCGTGAAGGTCATCTTGGGTCGGAGTACACCGTGTCGTTCCTGAACCTTTCTCAACAAGTCACGATATTCCCGCACAGATTTATTCCAATTTGACCCATGATATACACACTGCAAGACAATTGGCTTGTATTCATTTTCCAATTCAAATATTGATTGAAAATTTTAATTTAACCTTCCTGTACACAACATCACAAAAAATATATTAATATTAACTGTGAATGACAGGACATGCTAGATTGGTATTATTCACAAGGCATTCTGGAATTGAACAGCACAGCAAAAAAAATTTAATATCAACAGAACGAGAAGTAAATCCAAATAACATGAATTCGGAATAATGTTTAATGGTGCATTCGATATCGAAATTAGTTTTTCCTCATTATTTTGAGAATATAGCAATACAGAAGGTGGATGTTTTTTTCATACTCAAATGAATATTACCTTTCGTTGTAAACCAATTAGTTTCTTTCTCACAAGCATTCCTCGAACATATTTCTGGATCACAGTTGCGGCTTTGTGAAGTTCTTTCATGGAAATCCCGGATTTCTTGGGGTGATATATTCTAAACAGATAAATCAGGCCCATCAGTATGTATACATAACTTAAACAATCACCCTACACAATAGATGTCCTTAAGGAAGTTGACAAATCACTTTTTCTAATGTTGTCATATCTTGTGGGAATGTATTGATAATCCATACCAAATTTGGAAAAAATCTGTTATAGTCTGGCCTCCAAGAATGCATTCTAATTGGAGTCTGCAAATGACATTTTGGATGGATGGAGAATGGAAGAGGCTGTTTCCAGTATATCTCCCCACCCCGTCTAACGTTATTGAGAGTATAATAAGTGAGAGTGCCCAGTGAATGGGAGTATAATAAGTGAGAGTGCGCAGTGAATGGGAGTATAATAAGTGAGAGTGCCCAGTGAATGGGAGTATAATAAGTGAGAGTGCCCAGTGAATGAAGATAAATAGATAGGAGTACAAATGCAGTAGGTTTCAGACATTTCAATTCAATGGGACATTTGCACTTCAATTCAGTTAATCCTTGGGCAATGCTTTCTTGCCTCGATAGCGGCATGTGGTGCATCGACAAGTGGCTGGCCGCATGAGCTCCGGTTCGTTAATCCGGGGGCTTTGCTATGTCTTCAACCCAGAATATATTTTAAATAGATAATAACTGGACTATTTTGGACCTGATGTTCACAAAACTATTATAAATGTTAGCTTAGTGGTCATCTCTTGAAATTTTAGGAATATTTGATCCATATTATCATATTTACAGCAGCTATCAATAGTTAATACGAAGCTGCGCATCAAAAAACCCCTCGGCTCTGGGTACATTCATAATGTATTCAATTTGAACCAAGATGTCAGGAACACCAAGCAGTCACAAATATACAGATTGTCAAAAATTTAGCAATTAGAAATGGCCCCTAAGATTTCCGTCCAATCAGAGAAACCAGTATTCATTACATAAGTTTCTTGATGCATCAATGATGTATACCAAATTTTACATCGAGCATTTGAACGGTATCAGAGATAGAGATCATTAGGGACCGTATCCATCCAACGTTCGTTTGCTAGACGTTTTAAACGATGAAAAAAAACGTCGATGCAAACGATGGGTGTATGAGTTGATCGTTTTTTAAAAAACGCCGGTCAGATAAAGACGATCGCCGGAAATCTCCGGCAACCTACGGTAAGGGTGCCGGTCGTCTTTTCACACCTCGAACAAAGGTGCAGACGTTTTCTAGCAAACGATTGAAAGTCTCCTGGCAAACGATCGGCTCGAAAGTAGTCCCGCTTTACAGACGCAAAAACAACAACAACGGCTGTGTCGCTTGAGGCCGTGAAAAACGGATTATGAGAACGGAACACAAATTAATGTTGTTTTTTTTCTCCAGATTTTTGCTATACGTGTGCTGCTTGACTATATCTTAGAATCGGTTACGGTGTAATTCGTTAATAAACAAAATATTATGGAACCATGATATCGTTTTATGAACGTGCGATTCGAATCTTATGTATTTTGCAGAATACGGGCTTTGCGCATTTTGGAAGGCGGCTTCAAAAAAGTCAGTTCTAGATTACCATTTGATTTGATTTGATTTTTATTTCACCATGCATAACAATAATGTTTAGTAAACAAAATATAATAGTGGCGGGATGAAAACCCCGAGGGGTTTGTTTTATCCCAAAATAATTATTATATTTACAAAGATGATAATATGCGGTAAACTCTATCATAGTGAGACAAAAACACAAATTTAATTTCCAACTTCCACAGACGGCAAACAGAATAGATGTCTAATTATGTTCCAGGAATAAATACGATTATATCCTCGATTTGAATAATGAGAGCGAAACGTGAGATTTTAACTGAGAGGGTAAATTGTTCCATATTTTGGGACCCTTTATTTTAGTACTATAAGTCAGAGTAGTAAAAATCGCGATATAAATTTAATTTAGCCTGTCTAGTTGGGTACCTGTGGACAACAGATAATTTTGAAAAATATGATCTGAAAGTGTTTGGAATTAGGTCTGTATGATTGAAAAATTTGTCAACAAAAATTAACACCTGGTAGTCGTTTATTTGTTTTATGGACAATATTTGTAATTTTTGGAATGAGATGATCATAGTTTTACTTTAACAATTATTATTACGTTTGATTACAGATAAATGTCGAGTGAAACATTAGAATCTAATGCGTATATTTTTTCTCTTTCAGGACGATGCGTAAACGCAGAAATTTACAAGACATTCACCATAGATAACGGTTTTCTAATGGTGTAACTCATAATTTTGTTTTTGTTCAATTTGCGCTTTTGAAGCGCGCCTTGTTTGGTAAGCTTTTAAAGTTACATCTGCAAATATCTATACGTGATGAGTACTCTATTCATCTGAAGTTTGTAATTTCGATAGAAGTCGGATACCCGTGGTTGTACATTTACAACTTTTAGAGCAACGCCGCATGACATTTTCATACAGAGATTATTTTGTCACTTGGTATCGTCGATCCAGTTATGAGAGATCGTGTATGTAATTAACAAGAATTAACTAGTCTTGTTTCGCCGTTGGGATTCGAGTGGGTAATCAAAATAACCATTGTTTATTACTTCTTAATTTGCTATGGGCTGTATCCCACCGTGTTAATTCCTCAATTTCTCACATGTCATTTATTACTCTTCATGGAGCATATTTGTTGATCTCTCTTTGTTATTGGTTTAAACAATATTTTATTCCAACAATGCAATGCATACGATCAGTAATAAAATTTATGTGAACTTACCTTGATTTCCTGTATGTTGTTCCATAGTGAATGAAGTATCGGTTGTGGTGAGAAACAAATAAGCTGGATGTGAAAGACGATGTGTACAGTACTAAAGATGAGATCATATATGTCCAACCTTCCAGAAATGCACTTAAATATATTTTTCATGGAACAAAACTGCATGGCTTATTTAGAGCCCGGAGTGATCAATTAAAACTGTCCCGGAAATGTGCAACTGTGAATAAACAAAAAGTATAAAATCAAAGACACTTGTTGCCTTTTATTTAATAATGTCTTTGAAATGAACAATCCCTTCAGCGATACTTCCCGTGAACGTCCATTTATTTGAATTATGGTAGTAATAAAGCAAATGCCCGTGGATGCCGCCTCCGGAAGTAACTCTTGCGTCCTTCGTGGCTCGAAAGTCAAGCTGTGTGTAGACCAATAGAACAGACAAAAAAGCTGATCACTTTACTATTATTATGGCTAGACAATAAATTGACAGCTTGGCAATATTGTTTACTAATCAAGCAGGATTCTTACCTATATGCTCACCGGAAATTAGTTTCTTCCACGTATAGTCCTGCTGGATAGGGATATGGGACTTTCTTGCACAATCATATGTTTATTGGTTAGAATCTTACAACAAAACATAAACATAACGAAGAAATATGTGGATATGCGAATAATATTATCCGGAGAAAAGGCGGTCATTCCTCTAGTTTCAATATGTCCATGGAGCAAACAAACCTGCAATGTAGAATAAAAGTGCGTTAAGTTGACCATAATAAATAAAACACCGATAATCAAATATTTGGATCTGTTTCGATAAAGTCTCAAATAAAAGATTGGTTGTCAAAAAATACATCTGTCTCAGCGCATTGCCGAGAAATTCCCTTCAATCTAAAACATTAAAAATGCTTGAATGAAGACTCAATGGAAATTCACACCTCCACTTTCTCTCAAGTAGCGGTGTTCAAATATCAGGGTCACCAAATATTCTCCCGTGACAATTCTTTTTCATGGCACCCATCAAAGTATAGCTCTAGAAACTTTCTGGATAATTTTAATGTATTCGACTTGTGAATTGAAGGATCGTGAATATAGCGTTTTCCTCTCTGATCTGGTATATCGCCATGAACGTTTCGACAGACACGTGTTCTACACCGGTCTTTATTTTCCCGCCATGCGGGAGCAGTCCTGTGTCGACTTTTCTATGCTGGGGATAAACCGCAGTCGAAATGGAAGGCCACGTGCGTGTACGCGTGTGCTCCTTGACCGTACACAAGCTGGGTTTTTTTTCAGACAGACCCGTAGAATAAATTGCGATATTTCTAAAATATTAAAGCTAAACGCGCGTGTTGATTTTCCCTATGGACTGCAATACAGTACACAGGCCAAATAACATATTAGAAACCTTTCCATTTTTTGGTTTATTTAACGTGAAACAGGGTCGATTTGCCGAGAATTTTCGGCGATATACCGACATTAGTTTTTTTTTTATCAATTTCCTTGAAAACGCATTCATAAAATAAAATATTTAAATACATTTTTTATCTCGAGTATTATAGGATCATGAAAATATAAATATCATTTCTGTCTCTTCAGCTCTTTCATGTTATATTTATTGGGAAAAGTGTAACACGATTTGCCAGTGAGGTATTAAAACGTGCTCTGAAGTGGGCGAATTTCAGTGGAATTCCCCGCAAATCGTGTTACACGTTTTCCGGTAAACATTACAAGAAAACCGCTGAAGATACAAAAATCATATAATAGTTTCATGGTCCCATAATACTCGCGATGAAAAATATTTATTTAGATTTCTATTGCATCCATGCGTTTTCAAGGAAAGGGATCAAAACCTAGTGTCGGCATTATCGCGAAAATTTCCAGGCGAATCAACACCATTTTTCCACGGTAGACTTCCGTATCGCCCTGAATAACAAGGAAATATTTATCAACCTAAATATTTTTGAAACGGGTATTTCTTTAAGTTAAATAATAACTGAACATAATTCAGATCAGTAAGATATCGGCAGAGTTATCTGTTGATTACCTTTTCCGGCCTATTCAAAGAAATTTTTTACACCGTGCATACATGGGGAGGGTGTTATTAAACCATTCAGTTTTATTTGCGTACGTGACACTTCCATTATCACAGCTAGATGGTTGTCATTTTCATAGAAATTTTGTGCACACAAACAGCGACTTCTCGTAATCAAACCTTTAAAACAAACGCGGAAGGCGATTAAAGTGTAATTTATTTCCCCTGTGTTAAACCCGTTTTCACATTCGCTGATAGCGCTATATTTTGTTACACATGTGCGCAGTTGAGAGCTAAGGCACGGCCTGTTCACCCAGTGTGTATTTATGCGCAGCTTAACACGTGCGATCGTCTTTTGTCAGTGTCTTCCAAACGACGACGTTTTCTTCCGAACGACAGCGGTACCTTCGGCCGTCTCCGGTGATGGTTTTTTTGATCGTTTGCTACACAAAAAAACGATGGTGCAAACGATGGGTGTAGTAGCTGAGCGTTTTTTCCCATCGTTTAAAACGTCTCAACAGCAAACGCTGGTTGGATACCGTCCCTTAATGATTTCGCATAAATTAAACATGGCCACCCATCCTTCCCGCCACTCAGAGGAACTGATGTGGTTATTCATTGGAGGTCTCTTGATACATTGATGCTGTATACCAAGTTTCGTATAGAACACTGAAATGGTATCAGAGATATACATCATTAAAGATTTTGCATAAATTAAAGATGGCCACCAAGGTTTCCGCTCAATCAGAGAAACCAGAACTGTCATTTGTCGTAAGTCTCTTGATGCATCGATGATGTATACCAGATATTACATCGAGCACTTGAACGGTATCAGAGAACGAGATCATTAATGATTTTGCATAAATTAAAGATGGCCGCCCATCCTTCCCCCACTCAGAGGAACTGATGTGGTTATTCATTGCAAGTCAGTTGATACATCGATGCTGTATACCAAGTTTGGTATAGAACACTTAAATTGGATCAGAGATATATATCATTAAAGTTTTTGCATAAATTAAAGATGGCCGCCAAGATTTTCGGTCAATCAGGTCCTGATTCAAAGTATCTGGATGTATCGATGATGTATACCAACTTTCATATAAAACAACTGAATGGTAACAGAGATATGTATCATTATCGATTTCGCATAAATTAAAGATGGCCTCCAGGATTTCCAGCTAATCAGAAAAGCCGGTTTGGCAATTCATTGAAAGTTGCTTGATGTATCGATGATGTATACCAACTTTCGTATTGAACAGTTGAATGGTTTCCGAGATATGGATTATTATCCATTTCGCATAAAATTAAAGATGGCCGCCGAAGTTTTCACCCAATCAGGTCCCAATTCAATAGGCTTCTGGTCCTTGACTAGGTAAATAAGCATACCAAATTTGGAATTCTTCAGTGGAACCGTTCTCCGGCTATCTCGCTCACATACGGACGTACGGACAGACGGACGTACAAGACGACGACAATACCCCATGGCCAAAATTGGCCGAGGGGTAAAAAGCCCACCCCAGGTTAAAGGGATAGGGGAGAAATCATGCGGTGAACGACGTTCCAGTTGCAGTACACCTGTCGCTACCATCGGGGCAATATATTATGTCCAAGAATTAATGTCGAAAGGGCGGATTCAAATGTGAAATTTTTCATCTCTAAAAAAGTGTTATATTCTATATGAAGAGATCACCATTAATTTGTACAGAATATCCCATGTACTATACTTACTGGTAGATATTAACATGTGGACCGATAGCGGACAGTCTCGCTGAGGTCTCATGGTGATTTAATGCATTCCTGTAAAACGAAAATTCAATTGTTGATATTAAAATTATATGAGATAAATAGTTTACTCATTTCCGCATGACCATGTTAACAGTGTCTGAACATTTATACTGAGGAAAATAAGGGAGATGTATGGATGGTTGAGGTCACAATCTCGCTCTAACACCTGAGTTACAGGAACAGTCCTTGTACTCACTCTTTTGTCACTGTATCTCTCTTTATCCTACGCTGATCCTCGTGTGCTTTCCTTGTATCCTCATATTCTTTAGCCCAGGTCTGTAGGGAAGGGTCTAGAGAAGGGCGGTTATAAATGGCTTCGGTTCTTGCCATATGTTCTCTGTACGACCTGAAAAACACACACCTCATAATCAACAAGAGCCCAAGGTGCTTCAATATACGCCCGTATATCTGGAATTACATTGGTCCAAATTTCAAGGTTGTTTAATAGCCTTGATTCCAATTGGTAGCTAGCAATCCAGAGAAAGGTCTACAATTTCGTGCTTCCGAGAATGTAACATATATCACATCTTAGACTGAACACAGGAAGGAAGCAATCAGAGATTGCTCAATTGTATGCCCCCCCGTTCCACTTTAATCCGACACTGCCCTGCCATTGTTCTGCATTTCTTTATTGGTTGGTGGAGGCCTAATTTGGATAATTATAAAAATTCTGTCTCAGTCACTTTTTTGCCATGCCTCACATAATACATATTTCAAGTATTAAGCAACAAGTGATACTACGATGCTTCGATGCAAGATGGTCGCCAGGGCTTTCGCCAAATCCGAAAATGTAACCTGGTTATGAGACCTACATTCCTTGGGAGTATATTGTGGTGAAATTATGAAGCGATCAGTGAACTTTGAATTTTGCACCCAATTCACTGTTTTTGGGGCAATTTCATACTTCAGGACCTATGTTGTCTGCTTTGGAATGTAGAATAACATATAATATAGCCATTTTCCTGGTTCAAATCGGTTATGGACTGAGATCCAGCTTAGACAAATAAATATATCCCATTCACTTAGGTTTAAACAAAGGGCCATAACTCTTGAAAATATAACCGAAAACAGAGTAACTTCACGCTGCACACCTATGGGTCACTGACCACATGTCATGCAAATTTCATACTTGTTCATACAATATTAACCGAGATCCAGACTTACAAATCCCAATTCACGAAGATTTGAAGAAAAAAGGGCCATAACTCTTGAAAATATAGGCGAAATGTGGAGAAACTTCACGCTGTACAACTACAGGGCACTGACCATATATCCTGCAAATTTCACAATTGTCTATACAATATTAACCGAGATCCAGCCCGGACAAGTTCCAATTCACAAAGATTTGAAGAAAAAAGGGCCATAACTCTTGAAAATATATGCGAAATGCGGAGAAACTTCACGCTGCACAACTACAGGGCACTGACCACACATCCTGCAAATTTCATAATTGTCCATACAATATTAATCGAGATCCAGCCCGGACAAGTCCCAATTCATGGAGAATTCAGGAACAAAGGGCTATAACTCTTGAAAATATGAGCGAAACGTGGAGAAACTTTACGTTGCACAACTGTGGGTCACTAACCACATATCCTGCAAATTTCATACTTGTCCATACAATATTAACCAAGATACAGCCCGGACAAGTCCCATTCACAGAGATTTCAGAAAAAGGGCCATAACTCTTGAAAATTATACCGGAACTCGGAAAAAAAACTCTACGCTGCACAACTACGAGCCACTGGCCACATTCTATGCAAGTTTCAATCCTGTTCATCAAATATTAACCGAGATATTGCCCGGACAAGATATTCGGACGGACAGACAGACAGACGGACAGACGGACGGACAAAGCGATCGCTATATGCCCCCCCTCTAGTTAGAGGGGGGGCATAATGATAAACTAAAATGAGCTTAACTCTTGGTAACAAGTTGACCTTGAATCAAGAGTCAAGAGCTCACATATCCAATACTGAAATCGGCAATAGTCAAACACAAGAAAATAGTAGTTTTCCTGCAAATGGATTCCTTTCAGGCGCGAGAATTTTTCATGAAGGAAGAAGAAAGTGATGAAGTAAACATTTCCATGAAGTTCATAAAGGACCCCTCTCCCCGTTAAATTAGTAAATGTACGTTTAATTTCACAACAGTTTAACTAAATGTAGCTGTTTCAAACATGGGAGACAACTTCACAGGACAAATGTCATATACATGTACATGTATGGGAGAGAACTCTGAATATTCCAATCTACATGTAACACATACACTGTAGAGTCAGCTAAACTTGATTCAGTTTTGGGGCACTGAAGATCAAATTTTGACAAATTGATCTCAAAATGTATGGGTTCTCTTTACCTTGAAACTACAGATATCGCATGGACAACAAATGTTAATGGATGAATGGACAGAACGCAACATTACATTACACGACTTCGTCTTCGACAGGCATATGAAAATGTGACTTTTAATGATTTCTTGATTTTGGGGTCACAGTGACCTTGACCTTTAACCCACATTTTGGTATGAAACACATGTCCCTTTAATGTATCTACTTGCAGAAATAAGTTATTTTGAATGATTTCCGGATTTTGGGGTCCAGTGACCTTAACCTTCACCTAAATTTTGGTACACGACACATCGTCTTCCCCTCAATGTATCAATGGACACAAACAAATCATGATTTTTATGAATTTCATGATTTTGAGGGTCACAGTGACCTTGACTATTGACCTTGACCTAAATTTTGGTACTTGAATGACAAACCGTCTCCCGTAATTTCTCAATGGACACAAATAATCATGATTTTTAACAATTTCACGATTTTGGGGTCACAGTGACCTTGACCTTGACCTACATTTTGGTATGTGACACATCGTGTCCCACTAATGTATCTACTGACACAAAAATTGTTATTTTTAATAATTTCCTGATTTTGGGGTCACAGTGACCTTTGACCTTGACCTAATTTTTGGCATGCGACACTTCATTTCCCCCTCACAATCCACTCACAAACAATTAGTAATTTTTATTCATTTCCTGAGTTTTAGGTCACACTGACCTTTGACCTTGATTCTGGGGTCACAGTGACCTTGCCTATTGACCTGGACCTAAATTTTGGTAGATGACAAAATGGCTCCCTGTAATTGTCAATGGACTCAAAAAATCATGATTTTTAACAATTTCACGATTTTGGGGTCACAGTGACCTTGACCTTTGACCTTGACCTACATTTTGGTAGGTGACACATCGTGTCCCACTAATGTATCTACTGACACAAAAAAAATTATTTTTAATAATTTCCTGATTTTGGGGTCACAATGACCTTTGACCTTGACCTATTTTTTTGGTATGCGACACTTCATTTCCCCCTATTGAATCCACTCACAAAAAATTAGAAATTTTTAATGATTTCCTGATTTTTCAGTCACACTGACCTTTGACCTCTGACCTCGACCTACATTTGGTATGCAACACATCGGTCCCCCCTAGGGCATCCACACACCAAAAATTAGAACTGTAGATAGAAAACTGTCAATGATCAATGATTTCCTGATTTTAGGCAACAGTGACCTTTGACCTCTGACCTCGACCTCAATTTTGGTACGCGACACATCGTCTCCACCTAGTGTATCCACTCACAAAAAATTGCAACTGTGGATAGAAAACGTTCACAGATATAGACCGGACACGAACACTTCAGTGATTTCCTGTTTTTGAGGCCAGTGACCTTTGACCTCTGACCTCGACCTTGATTTTGGTACGCGACACATCGTCTCTCCGTAGGGTATCCACTCACCAAAAATTAGAACTGTAGATAGAAAACTGTCCCAGATATAGACCGGACACGAGGGACGGACAGATGGACGGACGGACACACAGACAGACGGACGGAAACCGCCATCACATAATACGTCCGCCTTTTGGCGGGCGTATAAAAACTGGTCAAGTAAACTATCTGTGGTTGGAGGTTTTTACGATTTCACATGCTCTTGAAACCAAATTGTGTGTAAAAGTTTGATCAGTGATGTTCATCGTTTAAAAAATATGAAAGATAGAGCAAATTGCAAGTCTGCCAATTGAAATGAATCAGAAGACTGTACATTGCCAAGCTACTGTCACAACTGTTCAATTAGTTTAGCTGAATAGACTAATCCTGGAAAATATCTAACATTTCCCTGTCAGACCACAACAGCGAAGATTCAAGTTAACTGTAAATCAATCCAAACAGACCCAATGTTCTAATGTTAATTGAGACATAAGGTGTCAGTGTATTAGTGAAGTTTAGCTGTGTGAATTACCTCTGAATGGCGATGGCAGCCATTCTCTGATCCTCCAGACGTTCACGTTCCTCCTTCAATAATTTGTTGTAATAGTTTCTGGCTACATAGCCTCGGAATATTCTTCAAAAGAACAAAGAGAATGCAGAAAATGTTACCAACTTAGGGTAATATAAATCAGTGATATCACTTGAAATTAATAAACACAAGCAGCCAGAGGATGCTAAGTCCCCCGCCGAAATAGCAGCAATACTTTTTAGCATTGTTGGTCTCGGGGGGATATACATGAGTTATGCAACTGCTACTTCATAGGCGTTGGATGCGGAAGTGTCTTTCTGCCTTACCAAGTTTTAAAATCAACTCAGAACGGTTGACCGAACGTTTTTTTGCTTCTGTAATATAGTTTCCATGCAGTGAAGCATGGAAATTATGTAACTGAGAAGCGAACCCAAGTGACATCTCAAGGCATATTATCTGCAAACCAAATTTGACGAGAAGCTGAATGCATCCTCAACCTATTGTCTGGAAACCAAATTTTAAATTTGCCACCAGGTGTCGCCACGTCTAGGTGCAAGTGGGCAAAATGCAATCCCAAGGATCATCTCATGACATGGTGTATCAGCATACAAACTTTGGGAAGAACCTGAAAAGGGGTTATTGCCCGGAAACCAAATTTAGATTTGTATGCACAAGTGTGCGAAACACAATCCCAAGTGACATCTATTGGCATATGAATACCAAATTTGAGAAGAATCCGATGAGCAGTAATTGTCAAATTATTGCCAGAAACAAATTTCAGATTTTTCCACCAGGTTTCAACACTAGTATGCAGAAGCAAGTAAAATACAATCCAAAGGGACATATCATAGCATGGTATCTGCATACCAAATTGGAGAAAAATCTGATGAGCGAAATCAAATTTAGATTTGACACGAGGTGGTCCTACCTATAAGCGCAAGTGGGCGAAACGCAATCCCAAGCGACATCATAGGTCATGATATATTCATACCAGATTTAAGAAGAATCTGACGAGCAGTTCTCAAGTTATTACCCGGAAACAAATCTGGTATTTCGCCACCAGGTGGCACCACCTGTAAGTAACAGTGAATGAAAGGCAATCCCACGCAACATCTCATGGCAAGGTACAATGTATATGCATGTCTAATTTGGGAAGAATTTGATGAGCAGTTCTCAAGTTATTGCCCGGAAACCAAATTTCGAGCAACATTTCAAAGCGTTTCAAAGTTATTGCTTGCAGCACAAAAGAACGGAAAGAACCCTAGTGGCGCCACCTACAGGCAGATCTTCCTGAAACGCAATACCAATCAACATCTTGTCACAAGGAATGCATATGCCAAATATTGAAGAAACTAGATACAGTCGATCGAATACGATTGGAGGCATGCCTTTTGTATCTTTAATAAAGAAAACATTCATTATTTGTGAAGAAAGTAAAAACTTAAAACATCATTAACATGGCCCCATAAGATGCCTCGAGGGTAGTACCCACATACCAAATTTAAAAGAATCCATTAAGGTCCAACAGTTACTGTCCGGAAATGCAATTTTACCTTGGCCCTCAGGTAGTGCCATGTGTAGGCAGATAGGCATAAAAAATAATCCCAACCGAGATCTTGAGACACCCTTGACATTGGAAATAGAAAATGTTAAACTTGGCCTACAGGTGGCGCCACCTATGAGCAGATCGACAAGAAACACAATATCAAGTGAAACCTTCAGGTAAGGTACATGTATACCAAACTTGGAAAGAATTCATTCAAGTATTAAAAAGTTATTGTCCGGAAATATAATTTTAAATTTGCCCCCAGGTGGCACCACCTATATGTGGATCGGCTTGAAAAACAATGCCAAACGAGAAATTGAGGCGAGGTACCTACACACCAAAATTGGAATGAATCGGTTCAGGCTTTCAAAAGTTATTGTCTGGAAACACTTAACTCAGCTTTCAGGTGGTCCCCCTAGCTATCAACATGAAAAACATTCTCAAGCCAGATCAAGCAAGGTACCACCACACCAAATTTGGAAAGAATCCTTAAGGGTTTCAAAAGTTATTGTCTGGAGATGCAATTTAACTTGGCCCGAGGTGGCGCCACCCAGAAGCGGATTGTCACGAAAAACAATTCCAAGCAAGATCTATAGACAAGGGACATATTTACCAATTACAAAAACATGGGTCTGTGCCTGATAAATTGAAACCTTTTGGGGTTGCAATTATCCCAATATTGCAGACAACACACAAATTTCAGCTTCTGCCAAGATATATTGGACATATATATGCTCAAACACAATATATGAGGGTCGGGCAAGGGCTAGTTTGGGAGATAGAGGGTGCAGCTCGGCGCCCTGGGGATGGGGACATGGTCTTCTTGAGGGTAGTGGTACATGTAGGTGTGCTGACATGAAAGCCATAGAAAGCTCCCTGTACATGAAACAACCACACTGACAACTGCATGCCATGATCTGTCAGTCCGAAAAACCAAACCACAAGGTGGAATTCAATTCAATTCTGGAAACTGATATATATGTACAGTGTGCACCCAAACTTGAGGAACTAGGTTGTAATTAATATAGTAAGTTACATGTGTGGACACAAATGGTTCCTGCAGAAGCTTTAGGGTAAATCATATGATGTGAGATACAACTAGAGGTTCCGCTTTGACCCTTGAGTTGCCGCTCCGGCATGAAGCCTATGCTGGTTGTTTTTTTAAGCAAAAACATACGTCTCCCCCAACCTCCCACCTTGCCTTGAGTGGGCACCTAATTCAAGGGAAAGTGCTATAAAATGAATGTAGCAATAAGTATCCTAAACAGAGCTGCGCATCTAAAATATCAATTACAAAGAGGTGATTTTCATTGTTGCAGTAACCCAGTGATGAGTCGGGATTTATATAGCAATGAGTGGATTGCCGACATCTTGCCGTCCAATCAATGTGAAATACATGTAATTGTGAAGCATCAACTATTTCGAAACTGATTACATTATAGGAAAGATGCAAAACATACAAGAGCCACACCTATAGTATACATGCTCTACCGTATAGAAGTTTCAAGCATCTGCCTTCAGTAGTTTCCAGGATATGGAGTGAACAAAAATTGGACAGACAGATAAGCACATTTTGCATGGACCCACGCAAGCACTAGCTCACACCAAAACCTAATTAGATCATAAGGCCATTTCAATGAAGCTTCCATCCGAGTTTGGTGAAATTTCATCCAGTAGTTCTCCACATATCTTAAGAGTAGTCTTGTACATACATGTAACAAAGTTGGATATCAGAAACAGATGGATGCACGCAAACAAACCAAAACCTAATCAGATGAGGAGGCCATCACGATAAAGTTGCCATCCAAGTTCGGGGAAATTCCATCCAGTAGTTCTTCAGATATTTTACAGACAAGGCTTGTCTATACATGTACAAGTAGACAGACGGATGAACACCAAACACACGCGCACACCAAAACATAATAAGTTGCGGAGGCCATTCCAATAAAGATTCCATCCAAGTCTGGTGAAGTTCACCAGAGGCCATCACGATGAAGCTTCCATCCAAGTTCGGGGAAATTCCGTCCAGTAGTTCTCCAGATATCTTACAGACAAGGCCTGTCTATACATGTATAAGTAGATGGACAGGCAGACAGACAACATACCCAGACGAACGCATGCATGCATACCGAAACCTAATCCGATGAGCCCATTGAAATGAAGCTTCCACCCAAGTTTGGCGAAATTCCGTGGGGTAGTTCTCCAGATATCTTGCAGACAAGGCTTGTATATACATGTACAAGTAGATGGACGGACGGATGGACACGAACGAACGCTCGCACACACACACACCAAAACCTAAACAGACGAGGGACTATCCCAATGAAGCTTCCATCCAAGTTTGGTGAAATTCCGTCGAGTAGTTCTCCAGATATCTTGCAGACAAGGTCTGTATATACATGAACAATTAGATGGACGGACGGACGATGGACATGAATAAATGCACACACACACACACAAACCTAATCAAATGAGGGGGCTATCCCAATGAACCTTCCATCCAAGTTTGGTGAAATTCTGTCCAGTAGTTCTTCAGATACCTTGCAGAAAGGGCCTGTATATACATATACATGTACAAGTACATGGACAGACGGACGGACACCGAACATGGACGAACGCACACACAAACCAAAACCTAATCAGATGAGAGGGCTATCCCATAAAGCTTCCATCCAAGTTTGGTGAACTTCCGTCAAGCAGTTCTCCAGATATCTTGCAGACAAAGCCTATATATACATGTACAAGTAGATGAACGAACGGACGGACACCGGACACGGATGAATGCATGCACACATACACCAAAACCTGATCAAATGAGGGGGCTATCCCAATGAAGCTTCCATCCAAATTTTGTGAAATTCCATCCAGTAGTTCTCAAGATATCTTGCAGACAAGGCCTGTATATACATGTACAAGTAGATGGACGGACGGACACGGATGAACGCATGCACACACACCAACACCTAATCAAATGAGGGGGCTATCCCAATGAAGCTTCCATCCAAGTTTGGTGAAATTCCGTCCAGTAGTTCTCAAGATATCTTGCAGACAAGGCCTGTATATACATGTACAAGTAGATGGACGGATGGACGGACGGACACCGGACACGGATGAACGCATGCACACACACCAAAACCTAGTCAAATGAGGGGGCTATCCCAATGAAGCTTCCATCCAAGTTTGGTGAAATTCCATCCAGTAGTTCTCAAGATATCTTGCAGACAAGGCCTGTATATACATGTACCAGTAGATGGACGGACGGACGGACACCGGACACGGATGAATGCACACACACACACCAAAACCTAATCAAATGGGGGGGCTATCCCAATGAAGCTTCCATCCAAGTTTGGTGAAATTCCATCCAGTAGTTCTCAAGATATCTTGCAGACAAGGCAAGGGGACGGACAGACATCCATCCAGACATCCAGACATCCAGACAGACGGACAGACAGACAGCACAAACACTAGATGTCTCCCCCAACTATGTCTCCCCCAGACATAATTATTTGATAGCAAAATTGAAGGAAATGTTGCCCTTCATTTAAAATGACACGAAATTTTTTTAAAAACTGAGTTCGGTATTTCATACATCTGAATATGGTTCGTGCAAAAGCTTTAGGGTAAATCATATGATGTGGATTACAATTATTTGATGGCAAAATGGAAGGAAATGTTATCCTTCATCTAAGATGACACGAAATTCAAAAAACCAGGGGTTCGGTACTGCAGGGATTTCCCCGCCAGTTATTTTATATTATACTTCTGAAATTGAAATAAAATATGGTTCATGCTTTAGGGTAAAAGCTTTAGGGTAAATCATATGATGTGAAATAGAATGATTTCATAGCAAAATTGAAGGAAATGTTGTCCTTCATTTAAGGAGACACGAAATTCAAAACTTACAGGGGTTCGGTAATGTGGGGATTCCCCCGCCAGTTATTTCATATCATACTTCTGAAATAAAATATGGTTCCTGCAAAAGCTTTGGTGTAAATCATATGATGTGGAATAGAAGGACTGGACAGCAAATTTAAGAAAATGGTGTCCTTCATTTAAAGCGACATGATCAAAACTAACAGCGAGAAGCGGAAGAAAGAAGAAAAACTGACAAATGCATTTAGGAATGCCTAACACAGCAAGGAAGCAATCAGAGATTGTGGAATAACAATTTTATAGCCATTTTCCCGGTCCAAAACGGTTACGGACGGAGATCCAGCCTGGACAAACTAGAGCATAGTCTGAGGGATGCACACATTTGTTGAAAATGATCAGTAAGGCTGCTTACAAGATACCCCCCGTAAGGCATAGATACATGTTGGTGGTTAACATTTCACGAGTAAGTTGAATGAGATTGCATCGGGGGGTGGTGGTGGAAATGATCAGTAAGCATGCTTACAAGATACCCCCCGAATGCACATTTGATAGAAATTAACGAATGTTTGTAGCAGAATATAACTATACATGTTATAGTTGTTTACAGGTAAGTTCACTTAGATTGCGTTTGGTGGCGGCACGGTATGTAATTAGTTGACAATGAAACCTCGCTCGATCGCGACTGCGGTTAACAGATTATCTACGCATGTGTCGTGATGATACACAGAGGAGTTTGATGGATTGTTACAATGTTGGTATTTATTATCAAATCAAACCTGCTATTGTTGCGCCATTATCTTCTTATAGAGATCCTACTGCAGACTAAAAGTTCTCACCCACTGGAGCGCCAAACGCAATCCCAAGTGAGGTCTCATGGTATGGTAGCTGCATACCAAATTTAAGAGGAATCCAAGTAGTGGTTGTCAAGTTATACTCCGGAAAACCAAATGTTACAGACCAACGAGAAAGCTTTGACCCTAGGTGGCGACACCTGTAGACATAAACGCGCAAAACGCAATCCCAAACAAGGTCTCATGTTATGGTAGCTAGATACAGAATTTGAGAAGAATCCTATTAGCTGTTGTCAAGTTATGCTCCGGAAACGAAATGTTACGGACCGACGACAAAGTTTTGACCCTAGGTGGCGCCACCTGTAGACTCACATGCTCCAAAAGCAATCCCATGCAAGGTCCCATGGTATGGTAGCTGCATACCAAATTTGAAAGGAATCCAAGTAGCGGTTGTCAAGTTATGCTCCGGAAACGAAATGTTACGGGCCGATGAGAAAGTTTTGACCATAGGTGGCGCCACCTGTGGACGCACATGCGCCAAACGCAATCCCAAGAGAGGTCTCATGGTATGGTAGCTGCATACCAAATTTGAGAGGAATCCAAGTAGCGGTTCTCAAGTTAAGCTCCGGAAACCAAATGTTACGGACGGACGGACGTTGGTACGGATGGACGGAGGGCGCCACCTGTAGACTCACATGCGCCAAACGCAATCCCATGCAAGGTCTCATGGTATGGTAGCTGTATACCAAATTTGAGAGGAATCCAAGTAGCGGTTGTCAAGTTATGCTCCGGAAACGAAATGTTACGGGCCAATGAGAAAGTTTTGACCCTAGGTGGCGCCACCTGTAGACGCACATGCACCAAATGCAATCCCAAGCGAGGTCTCGTGTTATAGTAGCTGCATACCAAATTTGAGAGGAATCCAAGTAGCGGTTGTCAAGTTATGCTCCGGAAACCAAATGTTACGGACGGACGTACAGACGGACTGACGTACGGACGGACGGACGGATGTACAGACGGACGGACGGACGGACGTACAGACGGACGGACGGACAAGCTGAAACCAGTATACCGCCCCTACACTACGTGTACGGGGGGTATAATAAATATATCCCATTCACTTAGGTTTGATGAACAAAGGGCCATAACCCTTGAAATATAACTGAAAGCAGAGAAACTTCACATTGCACAACCATGGGGCATTGACCACATATCTTGCAAATTCCATACTTGTCCATACAATATTAACCGAGATCCAGTCCGGCCAATCCCAATTCACAAAGATTTCAAAAACAAAAGGGCCATAACTCTTGAAAATATATGCGAAACGCTGAGAAACTTCACTCTGCACAACTACAGAGCACTGACCACATATCCTGCAAATACCATACTTGTCCATACAATATTAACCGAGAACCAGGCCGGACAAGTCCCAATTCATAAAGACTCTTGAAAATATATTCGAAATGCGGAGAAACTCCACAATGCACAACTACAGGGCACTGACCACATACCCTGCAAATTTCATAATTGTCCATACAATATTAACCAAGATCCAGCCCGGACAAGGCCTAATTCACGGAGATTTCAGGAACAAAGGGCCATAACTCTTGAAAATATAAGCGAAACGGGGAGAAACTTTACGCTGCACAACTGTGGAGCACTGGCCACATATCATGCAAATTTCATAATTGTCCATACAATATTAACCAAGATCCAGCCCGGACAAGTCCCATTCACAGAGATTTCAGAAAAAGGGCCATAACTCTTGAAAATTATACCGGAACTCGCACTGCACAACTACGTGGCACTGGTCACATTCCATACAAGTTTCAATCCTGTCCGTCAAATATTTACCGAGATATCGCGCGGACAGGACGGACGGACGGACGGACGGACGGACGGACGGACGGACGGACGGACGGACGGACGGA
>JAVTVY010009698.1:0-49096 GCA_036873755.1 Hanleya hanleyi
GGCTTAAGTTAATGACAAACCCCTTGTTCTGGGCTTAAGTTTACAAGCCCCTTGTTCTGGGCTTCAATGTACAAGCCCCTTGTTCTGGGCTTCAGTTAATTACAAGCCCCTTGTTCTGGGCTTGAGTTTTCACGTGGTTGTTCTCACGTTGTTGTTGTTCAATGAATAAAAAAAAAATGAAATCTCACCAAAAAACCCTGTCTTGTGTGTTTTATTCATAATGCATCAATGCCCAATGTGGAGATTCAGTGAAACTGAAATCAGTGGTGTAGGATGGGGCCAAAATGTAACCCATCAAGTTTAGAATGCAAGAGCACTATAGTAAAAATAGAGAGCCAATGAAATCAGCCCACAGACCAAGTACGTGTTTTTGGTCTAGGTTTGGAGCAGGCATTTCATTGAGGTACGTGTATACGGTGAGTGAAAAGACTCGTCCAACACGTATAGATTATGTTGATGACTATAAGTTCTAGGTAACCCATCAAGGTTAGAATGCAAAAACACTATAGTAAAAATAGAGAGCCAATGAAATCAGCCTACAGACCAAGTACGTGTCTTTGGTCTAGGTTTGGAGCGGGCATTTCATTGAGGTACGTGTATACGGTGAGTGAAGAGACTCGTTCAACACGTATAGATTATGACTATAAGTTCTATGAGCATAATGCATGAAAGTGGCTTTGAACACCGTATTAGCCAATCAGTGACCTAGAATGGAGCCAAAGGTAACCCATCCATGTCCAGAAAAACATTACTCGGGTGTACAAGAACCCAGATGTAGGCGCGGACGTCAGCGAAAGCACACCGTGAGTACCCCAATTCAATTGGCTGATTGTTCGACCGCTGATTGGTTCTTTTTCTCGACCGCTGATTGGCTCTTTTTTCTCGACCGCTGATTGGTCCAAATGGACCTGCCCATCTTTCCCAGGTTCATTTACAATCCCCTTGTTTGTGCTCAAGCTCTGACTATAGCGATGCCGCAACATTGTCTCATTGGACATTGGACCGTTTGACCTGGAGCTGACCCTTTGACCTTTTGACCCGCGTCCGCGCGGGCACTGCCGGGGATGACGCGTGATGACGCGCGCGCGCGCGCTGCGTGCTGGGGCGGGCCAGGCCGGTGGAAAACACCCCGGAGGTTGAACATTGGAACTCTTCTGGGTTTGGAGGATGAACATACGGACGTCTAAGGGGAAAAATTGGAACTCTTCTATGTTTGGAGGTAGTTTTTAGTGAAAAGCCGGAAGTGACGTCACAACCCACGTGACCTGCGTATATACTCCTGTAAAATAGAGCCGATTTTATTTCTTTGGAGGGGCAAGGTCAATAGGACTTGCGCTTTTTATACTACTAAACTGTGAAGTAGATTACATCTTACATAGGCCTTATGGCCGTGATATGCATATGAAGTATTCTGGGGCATGGTCAGTACTTCCCAATTTTCCCTTCGTCTACTACTCGCCGATTTTTTATTTTTTTTTGATTTTTTTTTTATTATTATTATTATTTATTTATTATTTTTTCTCCAACCCAAAGATAATATATGCCACCCTACGCTACGTAACTGTTGCTAAAACCATATAAGGGGGTTCCCGGTAAATTTGAACAAATGATGACGTCATGACCGAAATATCAACAACGCAGTTTCCACCGAGGCCGTGTCTTGGCCAAAACCGATAATGTCGGTGTGAATTTCAATGGATGTAGGCGAAATAAACGTAGGCTATCCTTCTATCACACACAAACTCATGTTGGCCGCTCTCAAATTTTCGTACAGGCCTTATTGCGAGAACTTGTGCGAGACGTGTGCACGAAAACTACGTGCGAAATCAGGCCTATTTTCTCATCGCATGGGCGGAAACAATTGCCGATATTCTATTCTGTGAAAGCTGGATGTGATGAAAACGCACTGAGTCACACGTGCACTCGCAACAATTCGCAACAGTGTAATGAAATGTGTTCATTTTTTAGGCGCTCATTTTCTACGACCTATACAGCCAACGTGGTTTATTAATATGCACACACATATCTTTTTCTTATAGTTCATTGGCTGAACACCCTCTGTTTTACCACACCCACCCCACGTGGGTGTATGGGAGGGAGAAATTGATCTACCGTCACACCCCAGAAACAGAAAACCGCTGGAGTGTCGACACCATGACACCAGGAAGAGCCAGGAAACATGTGTGTGTGCCGTTGGCCGAAATCATTAGCTTGATAGTTTAGTGTTTTCATTTCATTCATGTGGTAAACTGAAGACCGAATTTATACCGATGGAAATATCTGTGAATTTCGAAAAAATCCGTGACAAGCCAAGAAACAGAAAACCGCTGGGATGTCGACACCAAACCAGGGAGCATGTATTTGCCGCTGACCAAAATCATTAGCTTCATAGTTTAGTGCGTTCATTTCATCCATGTGGTATACTGAACACCGGATTTACCGATGGAAATATCTGTGAATTTCGAAAAAATATATATGGAATGAGATTCGTGATGAAGGCTTCATGGTGTGTTATACCCACCTAGGAAAAAAACAGCCCCCAGATATGCATCAAACGCCCGGGAGTATGGAATATAGGTATACATCTGGACTAAACTCTTTTATCAGGTAAGCTTTAGTACTATACTTGCGTTGAAACCCATGCAGACAACCTATTCAAATTTCAATGCATTGGCAACATAGCGTCGCACGAAATATACGCGCCCCTGTTGACCAGGATTTTTTTATACTCCCACAACAACAGACAATTTGAAGACAATTTTCTAGCGGGTGTTTTCTTGAACATAATTGCTGTAATATACTCTTCTTTTTGTGGACGCTAAATATAGGGAGAAAATGGCAACATTGTGACCAAACCATAACAGTTGACAGCTGTAAAAATAGATACCGTGGCATAAAATGAGAGAGAGAGAGAGAGAGAGAGAGAGAGAACATTTCAATCTGCCAATTTTCGAGATGAAAATTTTTTCTTGACGAAATAGAAATGAACGCGAATCTATATTCTACAAAACATTTTTTCTTGACGAAATAGAAATGAACGCGAATCTATATTCTACAAAACATTTTTTCTTGACGAAATAGAAATGAACGCGAATCTATATTCTACAAAACACTAGAAAATATTAGCGTAGGTGAATTTTTTTAGACTCATTTTAGACTGTTTTGTTCTTTCATCGAAAGTGAAAACACATCTCGAAAAGTGTGTAGCAGTGTCGATATAAATCTTCAACCTAGATGCAAAAATAGATACCGTGGCATAAATTAGAGAGAGCATTTCAGTACACCTCAAAAAAATGAAACCTGGACGGGTATCCTTCATCTCGCGGGGTCGCAAGTTCGATTCTTGCTTTCATTATGTGAGTATGTGTTGGACATGTGATCTTTAAATTTTATTATCACCAGACTAGCTTGAATGTTTTATGAACGCTAAATGTAGGGAGGGGGGGAAAATGGCAACATTGTGGCCTAACCATAACAGTTGACAGCTGGAAAAGATGTAAAAATAGATAAAAATTAGATAGAGCAGCTCAATACACCTAAACGGTATAGTTCAACCCCACCCCCTCCCCTAAGCTTCACTTGGATACCTCACTCGACCCCACCGGACCATTTTATCTAGGGACTACTTTTTCTCCGCGGAAGGTTTTTCCCGCGACCGAATCACCGCCAGACATGACCGCGGATGAATACATCTTTCACAGCCGCCATCTTAAACCCACCACCCACCACCACCACAGCCGCCATCTTAAACCCACCACCCACCACCACCACAGCCGCCATCTTAAACCCACCACCCACCACCACCCCAGCCGCCATCTTAACCCCACCACCCACCACCACCACAGCCGCCATCTTAAACCCACCACCCACCACCACCACAGCCGCCATCTTAAACCCACCACCCACCACCACCACAGCCGCCATCTTAAACCCACCACCCACCACCACCACAGCCGCCATCTTAAACCCACCACCCACCACCACCACACCCCATGTGACACAATACTCGCTTCTGATTGGCTGTCGCGTGTGACCTCCACGTGTCCTCCACAAAATATGCAAATTTCTGAGGTCAATAAGAAGTTAAATACGCTTTGTATACTACTCACAACTGGCTGAGTAGGGATAACGGTGAGCTTTAATTTGGTCACAATTTAGCGAGTACAAAAGGGAGTTTTACTGATCCAATACTATAGTATTTTGTGTGACTAATGTGTCCTTTAGTTTAAAGAGTTAGTTAGACAATTTACGCCCGAGAAAAAGGTTAAACACAGGGAAATCCGAGCCAAGAACTTGCTACTCGAAAGGGATTCCCCAATTAGTGGTCATCTTACAATGTGATAATGATTTCTCCATTGTGAAGAGGTTCTCCTATGTTTAAATAGTGTCTGTGTGAAATTTCATTTTAATCGGATCACTGGAACTGGAATTTTTCGTTTTGAATTTATCGATACCCCGAAAAAGAACCACAATAATGAAATTCGGGAGTGGACAGACCACTAGCAAGGCCAGGGGATAAATATATTCACCCTTTCCCTTCATGTAACTTACGTCCTGAATATCATCTATGCTATCATGCTATTATATTTTATAGTTTTAGATTGCATTGCTTTCATTCAATGGCGATATTGTTTTACACATTATATGTATAGTTTTGACCGTATATGAAAATACCATGGGCTGATATAGTGCAGAGACGAGGTACCCTTTCTTGTGTGTAACTCTTATATACACAATTTATCACTTTACCTGAATTAAAAAAACGTTACACGTGAACAGTACTTAGTACTGAAGTACTAAGCTGTCATAGACAATTTACGTCATCACATCAAAATACATGCTGGTAACTCGGCCACTGAATATAAAATGTCACGCTCACACCGCAATAAAAAAATATATCAGACAATAAATATAAACGAATGAAATTACGCAGTAGAAAAAAAAGCAGGTCAGACGGAAAATGTAAAAAATTTCTGGCCGAATGCCAAGTGAGATATTGTGATAGACTATGAGAGAAATTTCAGTGCTATATAAGTTTATATAAGTGTTCCACGCTAACGCTACGCATAAAGCGGCGGGGGACTGAACATTATCTATTGAAACACTAATAACCACAGCTGTAATTCAATTCACACATTGAACAAGCTGCTTTGTCGAAGTGCCAAAATATCCATCATATCCATCGTTTTGCTGAAAACATAGATAGCAATGACGTGTAGCTTAATCCATCTCGATGAATTCCGCCATCGTCAGAAGTATATTTGTCTCATTGAGCCAGTCAAACTTATGCCGATTTAATTCGGTATTGCCAAGGTTTCTACGATTTATGGTCGAATTTCATCAACCTACCTGGCCTGGGGGTCACTTTCCGTCCACCTCCACCACTGGTGAACTTTTCTCCGTAGCTCTGGAACGAACTTTTCGCTTTTTATATTTGTGTCATTTTGAGCCTACTAGCATATCTTCCTGAACAGAGGATCATGAGCAAATTTAAAATGGCAGCCATGAGAGTGTGACTGAAAAGATTAGGTTGTTTTTTGTTCTCGAAATTGTTATCTGTATTATGTAGTCTTAGTGAAAAATGCTATCGAAAAATCATCAAAAAGTGCATTTTTTAAATGATCTCACTGTGACGTCATCATGGCGCCATCTTGGAATTATTTTACATTTTCTAGCAGAGCTTCGTCCAAACATATAGTGCGGTAAGTTTCAGCTCTATAGCCTTAGAGATAACGAAAATATATGGGGAGAGAGAGCAATTTTTGCCCCTCCCCATGTTACGGTACACCCCAAATCGCCCAGGTTGGATAAGGTTAATTGTCGCCGCGGTCTAAATGTACGGCGTATAATCTCGGGGATACGAACACGTCCAGGCAAAATGATTCGATTACTAATGCGTCGATGACTAGTGGACAAAATCTTCTATTTATATACGAATAAAATTAATTCATAATCGAGAATGAGCCAGAATCGTCATTACACGCCTAAATCTATTGAACAGATGTGCTTCGCTAAGATGTTGGAACAAAAATGAGATTAATATTATCATTGGACAAAATCTGGGTAGAACATCATACTGGGCAGACAAGTTAATCGATACACATATTCCAGCTGTTTGGTTTTTTTTCGAATGACTGCAGAGTGTGATATACCGGTGAATGGTATTTAGTAATAATCATATCATGTATTATTGATATGCAGACCTGATGGAAAAAAAAGAATGTTACATACAGAATAACTTGCTACATGCAGATATTCCAAAATGTTGTACATAGCCGGAAAGTTTTCATTGATTTGTTTGAGTAAACAACTTCCCAGTTTTCAGTGTGATCTGTTTCTTTTGGCTGCAGATTAACTGTCCCGTTCTGACATATATCTGTCTAGATTCGATAGATATAAGACATCTACAGATTTAAATGGTAAAGATAGATAGAGCAGAGATGGTAGATTAGTACCGGAGCAGAGCAGTTTTATCACCAGGAGTCGACTTTAAGGTCACTTTAAATAGTACCTGTTTACCTTGTTAGTTTTAGATCATAACATTGAGTTTGGGTTACAGCCTTTGACTCTAGACTTTAGAACAAATGAAAGAACAAGACAAATGTAGGAAGTCATGGAGATGAAATTGGCCATGATTCCTGATCTTGGCAGGGATTAAGGTTGAAACTTGCCTCAACCCTATGACCTTGATATCTTCTATTCTACTGTGTAAATAATGTCTGCCTTAACATGCAGAATGGGTTTCCCCTTTATGTCTGTGGGCACTATACTATCGAAATCTATATCAGCTTCCAACGGGCTGTCGATGTCCCTTTCGAATAGCTTATACATTGTGTCTGTACGTCGTGTGCTTATCGAGTTATAAGACCGACAGACAACCATACAGACAGTACATAGTTTAACGTATAGAATAAAGATATACAGGCAGAAAACCAAGACGGTCATAGGCTTTTCTACTGTAGGTTCACCGAGTGAGTATTACAGTAATGTGACTGTAATTAAATTACAATGAAATTGGCCAGTTATTTTGTGCAGCAGCCGTGAAACGACCTGATTATTATATTGCGTCAGAAATCAGCTGCAAACCTCTGTATAATAGCTCTCAAGTAGCCGTGATACTGACATTCTAGACAGAACGGGAGCTCGTGTCTGTTGTTCGCAAGTTATAAACGTATATCTATATTGTTGTATACAAGATTCTCTCTGATGAGACTGAACTAAGTGGCACAGTGATCCGAAAAGTAAGTGCTTTCTTGTTTTATCTAATTAATGTTTCAACTGACATGTATGTTTCATTCGTCGAAAGTGTTCTCGAGTTCTGGGGTTATAAAGGAACACGTTCATGTCACTATATTTTTTCGACACTATTTTCTCCCTAAAGGAGCCGGAGCATATAGACTTGAATTACTGATATATATATTGCTTCATGTCTACTATAACATACGGGTATTCTCGCTGGTTATATTTATGGAATCAGTGTTGTTACCACAGAGATAAACTTTCACCAAGCAGTACTGATCAATTACCTGCCAGTGGTTAACTGCCAGTGAGCATCAGTATGCAGTGCTGTTCAGTTGTCAGCTGAGAGGTAACTGAGCAGCACTTGTCAGTTACATCTACATTACTGATATTCGTTATGTATAGGTAAAGGATAGTGAATATATCCTCTAATATGTTCGGCGGCTCTGTTACTAAACAGTTACCTGTCAGTTAATTTTAGGCATTGGCTGGTTACCTGTATACTTTTACAGACCTGTTACTGATAGGTTGCCTACTTGTCACCGAAAGTAACAGCTTAGCTACCAAAATTAGTTATTGTGTTTACCGGTCTCTCAAGCTTTTTAATCATTATGTAGATTCTACTCAATTCTACACAACTTACATTCGCTGTTCAGTAACGTACGAAGATTAGCCTATTTGCCATTTCTAAATTTACTAACACATAGTTTCCCTACCAAAATTACTTTGTTAATCAAACATAAATCATTATTCCATTATATATTACACTGATCATACCAATCAGGATATCAATCTTTGATAATGCAAGTTTATACTGCGTTCTAACAGAAGTAGTACAGCTCTTTTAAGGGCAGATAACTCTGTTTGAACAATTTTTCCGAAGATAGCCGCCAGAGGGCGCCACCAGTCTTGTGACCAAAAAAATACCTCCGAATACAGGAGAGTTCCAATTTTTGCAGGTCAAAAATAGTTCTTTGACCTTTGTATTCATCCGCGGTGATGCGGTCTGCCTCCGCGGACAGAAAGTAGTCCCATGGGTTGACTTCCAATGTTAATGTATACGGGGAATACCTAAATAGACGTTTTGTGACCTAGGTGGGTCCCTAGTGGACCGATTGGGTCGAGTGAGGTATCAAAGTGAAGCATTCGTGAAGGGGCATCTGATGGGCTGGGCGTGGGATTGAAATATCGGCATTCTGCGCATGCGCGGTGGCCAAAGTGTATGAAAATAGACGTTTTGGAGCTAGGGGAGCCACTAATGGTCCAATGGAGTCATATGAGGTATCAATGTGAAGCATTCGTGAAGGGGCATCTGACTGGACTAGCGGCTCGGGCGTTGTCACCATTCTGAGCATGCACAGACAGGGAATTGTGGGAAAAGGGTATGGAAATAGACGTTTTGGGATCTAGGGGAGCCCCTAATGGGCCGATGGAGTTGTACGAGGTATCAATGTGAAGCCTATGTAAGGGGACATCCGCCTGGACTAGTGTCTCGGCCGTTGGGTGCATGTAAAATTAGGATTTTTTCCCGAAACTATAAAAAGCGGAATACGGACTTTACCCCTAAAATAGGGGAAAACACCTATCAACTCTAGTCAAAAGGGCTAATATCGGTCCCCGGGCTTATTGGGACCTGCCTATCAAGTCAATGGGGTGGGTGCATGTAAAATTTTTCCTGAAAAAAAAAACGGAACACGGACTTTATCGAAAAATCCGGGAAAATGCCTATATGGGGTATGGGGGTATATAGGTCGCCGGGCTTAACGGGGCTTGCCTATCAATAGAGTTATCTCCCCCTAGTTCCAGGGTGGGTGTATGTAAAATTTTTCCTGAAAAAAATACGGAACACGGACTTTATCCTAAATTACGGGAAAATGCCTATATGGGGTATGGGGGGGGGGGGTATAGGACCATCCTGGTAAACCTATTTCTATACATTTGCGGTATGATTGTTTGGATTTGTTTTCTTAGTCTCGTCAACACAAACCTGATAGGAAGTGTCCCGGAGCGAATCGTAAAAATTTTTGGAAAAAGTTCAGGGAGACCCATATAGACCCATATACGGGTTATGGAGGTATAGGTCAAATGTTTGTCCCACTGGGAAACCTACTTCTATACATTTCCGGTATGGTTGTTTGGATTTGTTTTCTTAGTCTCGTCAAGACAAACATGATAGGACGTGTCCCGGCACGAAACGGTGGAATTTTTGAAAAAAAGTTCGAGGTCTGTCAATAGCCCCATATAGATCCATATACTGGGGTATAAGCCCAATGTATGTATAAATCCATACTGGGTGGACGTGTTGGGGTCTAGGTGAGTCCATAATGGTCCAATGGTGTCGTATGAGGTCTTATTTTGAAGCTCTCGTGGAGGAGCACTTGCCTGGACTAATGGTTCGTACGTTGTCAATATTCTGGGCATGGGCAGTCTGGCCGTGTTATAGAAAGCAGGCATTTTTGGGGGTGTTTGTGGGTGTGTTTGGGTTAGCGATGGGCCGTTATGGGTCCGAATGGGTCGTGGAAGGTGTCAAAGTGAAGCTTGTGTGGGCTAGAGTCAGAATGGTGTGTTTTTAAGTGCAAGTCGCATCAATGTGCGCATGCGCAGTTGGTTGTAGTAAGAAAAGTGGCCATTTTGGGGCAGTACAGGAAGGTATTTGGGGTCGAGAGGGACCAATCTTGCGTCCTGGGAGGTGTCATTTTGCAGCTCTCGGGGTGTAGACCCCGATTTGAGGGCTGCCCACGTCACCTGTGACGTCATGGGTCACGTCATCAGTACGAGTAGTAGCGAAAGTGGGCATTTTAGGGCACTGAAGGAAGGTATTTGGGGTAGAGAGGGACTATCCTTGGTCCGAATGCGTCGAGGGAGGTGTCATCTTGTAGCTCTCGGGGTGTTGACCCCGATTTGAGGGCTGCCCACGTCACCTGTGACGTCATGGGTCACGTCATCAGTACGAGTAGTAGCGAAAGTGGGCATTTTAGGGCACTGAAGGAAGGTGTTTGGGGTAGAGAGGGACTATCCTTGGTCCGAATGCGTCGTGGGAGGTGTCATCTTGTAGCTCTCGGGGTGTTGACCCCGATTTGAGGGCTGCCCACGTCAACTGTGACGTCATTGGTGACGTCATCAGTACGAGTAGTAGCGAAAGTGGGCATTTTGGGGCAGTGAAGGATGGTATTTGATGTAGAGAGGGACCATCTTTGGTCCGAATGCGTCGTGGGAAGTGTTATTTTGTAGCACTCGGGGTGTAGACCACGACTTGAAGGGATGTCCACGTCACCTGCGACGTCATCAGTGAGAGTAGTAGCGAAAGCGGGAAAAGAGAGTGAGAGAGAGAGAGACAGAGAGAGAGAGAGAGAGGCGTGCACGACGCCCGTGAGGCGTCCCCAACGCCCGTCAACACACGGACGCACTAACGACGGTGAGTGAGTAAATGAGTCAGTGAGTGGGATCCGACTGGACTAATGTATCGTCCGTTTTCATCATTTTGCGCATGCGCAGTCTGGTCGTCGTATAGAAAGCAGGGGGATTCGTGGAGGTTTGTTGAGTGGTTGACCATCGCGGGTCAAATGGACCGTGTGGGGTATCAGTGTCAAGCTCTCGTAGGAAAAGTGGAAATTGCCTCATTTGTGGGGCGCTTACTTCCGAATGCGTGGGGCGCTGCCCT
This sequence comes from Hanleya hanleyi, assembly GCA_036873755.1. Taxonomy (NCBI): domain Eukaryota; kingdom Metazoa; phylum Mollusca; class Polyplacophora; order Lepidopleurida; family Hanleyidae; genus Hanleya; species Hanleya hanleyi. Next base: position 10,901 of record JAVTVY010009698.1, read on the forward strand.
CAGCCAATCAGAAGTGAGTATTTTGACCCGGTGCATTATGGGACATATCCAAGATGGCGACGTCTGCCTTCTGGTTCAAGATGGCGGCACGTCCGGTGTCGATGTGTGTGTGTGTGCGTGCATGTGCGTGTGTATGTGTATGTGTATGTATGCCTCTGTGTGTGTATGTGTGTGCTTGCGAGTGTGTTTACGCGTGTGTGTGTATGCGTGTGTGTGTATGCGTGTGTGCGTGTGTGTATGAGTCTGTGTGTATGTGTGCATTGCGTCTGTGTGTATGTGTGTATGCGTGTATGCGTCTGCGTGTATGCGTGTGTGTGTGTGTGTATGCAACCACCACCACCACTATCATCACCACCACCACCACCACACACCACCACTACCACCACCACCACCACCGGGCGTTGACGCCCGTCAACGCCACCACCACCACCACACACCACCACACCACCACCACCGCCACGACCACTGGGCACACATACCTGGTGCACCCTGTACCCTATAGCCCGTAGGGCATAGGGTACACCAGGGTGTGGGTGCGATCGGTGCTCTTGGAGCTCAAAGCGTGTGGCGCTCAGAGCTCGGAAGTGACATTTGCATATGACCTCTGTGAGGTCACTTCCGCTTCCGTTCACGTGACCCGAACTGACCTTTGACCCCTGCGCGCAATTTTTTCATTAAACACTGAGATCAATCTCCATCGGCTCTTCAATCTGCGGCGAATCGACCTCCATGGGTTCTTCTATTCTCAGATGGATTCCGATAGAAACTGAAATATCCGGTCTCAAGAGTGGCGAGCGTGATCCGTGTATGACATTTCGGTGACGACTCAATTGACTGGGATGCTTAAAGGCTATATCACAATCCGCACATGTATGCATGGGTACTTCGTGGCATGCACGTGTGTGACAACGCAAACTGTCCAGGCGATGAAAGCGCTTCGAACAAGTTGTGCAAGAGAACATATCGGCTGTGGATCTGGAAATTATGAATGCCGTAAAACTTTTGGCTCTTATAGACCAACATAGGAGTACCCGGATGTTCTACAGTCAGGGATATACAAGAACCCGGATGTAGAAGTCCCGGATGTAAAAGTGCCCGGATATTCACGAATGTACTACCATCCCGGACTTCTATCAGGCCAAGGTCCAGAAGCTCTCATGTCCTGCATGTGAATAGTCAGACATATTGTGTGTGCGTGTGCGTGTGTGTGCTTGCGTGTGTGTGTAGGCGTGTGTGCGTGTGCGTGTATACGTGTATGTGTGTGTGTAAGCCTCGGTGTGTGTATGTGTGTGTGCTTGCGAGTGTCTACGCGTGTGTGTGTGTGTGTGCGTGTGCGTGTGTATGAGTCTATGTGTGTATGCGTCTCTGTGTATGTGTGTATGTGTATGTGTGTGTATGCCTGCGTATGCGTGTATGCATGTGTATGTATGTCTCTGTGTATGTGTGTGTGCTTGCGAGTGTGTGTACGCGTGTGTGTATGCATGTGTGTATGCGTGCGTGTGTATATGCGTCTGTGTATGTGTGTGTGTGTATGCGGGTGTGTGTGTGTGTATATGTGTGTGTGTGTATGCAGCATGTGTGTGTATACGTCTGTGGGTAGGTGTGTGCATGTCGCCGTGTGCCATGATACAGACAGATGGGAGGAACACCATGGTACCAGGAACTGACCTTTGACCCCTGCGCGCTAGCGCATATTGACCTTTGACCTCAGAAATTTGCATATCACGTGACAGAGGTCAAAGGTCAATGAGTGCACTTGGAGCTCAGAGCTCGGAAGTGACATTTGCATATGACCTCTGTGAGGTCACTTCCGCTTCCGTTCACGTGACCGGAACTGACCTTTGACCCCGGCGCCCTCCGTGTCTCTTCGGTTAGCTCCGTGTCTCTTCGGTGACCTCCGTGACATCTTCGGTAACCTACGTGTCTCTTCGGGCACCTTCGTGACATCTTCGGTCACCTCCGTGTCTCTTTGGTCACCTCCGTAACTATCCGGCTGTTCAGGTGTAAACCTTGATGTACCCGTATGGAACACAGAGCTAAAGGACTCGGATAGAAGTACCCGGATCACGGTGGGTAAGGGATTTTCCATACACGTCGGTTGGAGGCACATAATTCCATACACGGGTGGTTGAACGTCCACACAAGTGCGGAAATCCGCACGTGTATGGTCGATTTGAGGTCCCCGGCTACCAAAACATTATATTTAGCATGGAAAACGACAGGTAAGACGTGGTTTCTATAGCCTATCAAGTAACTAAGATATTAAGGAAGAAGTAAACCTTTAAACTTGCCGTTAAAGCGGTCTAGATGTTCTTAACGAAGCCACACAAACTGACAGGTGCTCCGGATTCAGCTTTCTACAGTCTCGCCGACTCGTGAAAACATTGTTTAAGTGTGTGCAAGAGTTATTTGAAACCTCTCATAATTACGAGCATAATGAAGGTATTTTACATTGCAATATCGCTTGGTATCCAGTTAACGCATAAAAACGCGCTGTATACAAAACATTCACACAGGTCCATACACGTGAGGTGGTCCGGCCATACACGGGCGTTGTCAATGTTCACTCGCTGTCATACAGTAATACACGAGCTTATACAGTAATACACGAATTATTAATAATTCCAACCTTGAGTGTTATGCTTGTCGTGTGCAAATGCATGTTACATATAGGGCAAAATTTCAGACATTCGCGGGTTTTGCTAGGCTAAAAAAAAACCTCGATTGAGGGCGAGTGTGTTTAGCCCCCATCCCCCTTCTCGCAGTAACACGTGAACATTTTTATCTCGATACAGTTCAGTGTATAATACAAGTCTCTGTGAGTTAACTTAGCTTGAACATGTCTTCGCTACGTATTCTTGCTCAATTTTGTCAGTTATTAAATTAAATAGATGAGCACGTGGGCACTATCAGGTGTCTGGCGAAATTCTGACAATGGGAGGCAGCGAGAAACGAGTTGGTCCGTTGTCAAACAGTTCCGGTGGCACACCGACCACCGTGAGAACCGGTACGGCCATATACTCATCATAAAATTGCCAGCTGTGCAAGCCAAGTACATCTGCACGTCGTAGCTGTTAACTAGCACACAAATTCAGAAAAAAGCCAGTAACTATAGATACTCTTTGGGGGATGGTATTCTACATATTCATCCATATATGTATACCCCCTTCCCTTCCCTGTAGATACTGACTGTACTTAATACGTTTTTCTATGATACAAGTCAACGTGAGTTAACGGACAGGAAAAGCAGCTGACGAAAGCATAAACTGTGACACTGTTGTGTTTCCAAGCGAACAGAACTTGACCTACTACATGTCACGTGCTCACCATTGGTACGATACCTTGAAAGTGACATTCCCAACCGGAGCAGGTTCAGCGTTTGTCCACGAAGACGGGGGCGGCTATGCCTAACGATGTTAAAATATATTTTTCTCGCTATAAACTGAAGGAATAAACTGTATCGAGAGAAAAATGTTCAACTGTTATTGCGGAAAGGGAGAGGGGGGCTAAACACACTCGCCCTCAATCGAGGTTTTTTGTGACCTAGCAAAACCCGCGTATGTCTAAAATTTTGCCCTATATTAAACATGTATTTGCACACTGTATGAGTTTAGCTATACGTTGACAGCGAGTGAACATTGACAACGCTCGTGTATGGCCGGACCACCTCACGTATATGGACCTGTGCGAATGTTTTGTACACAGCGCGTTTTTATGCGTTAAATGGATACCAAGCGATATTGCAATGTAAAATACCTTCATTATGCTCGTAATTATACTTCATGAGAGGTTTCAAATAACTCTTGCACACACTTAAACAATGTTTTCATGAGTCGGCGGGACTGTAGAAAGCTGAATCCGGGAGCACCAGTCAGTTTGTGTGGCTTCGTCAGGAACATCTAGGCCGCTTTAACGGCAAGTTTAAAGGTTTACTTCTTCCTTACTATCTTAGTTACTTGATAGGCTATAGAAACCACGTCTTGGCTGTCGTTTTCCATGCTAAATATTTCTGTTTTGGTAGCCGGGGGCCTCAAATCGACCATACACGTGCGGATTTCCGCACTTGTATGGACGTTCAACCGCCCGTGTATGGAATTAGGTGACTCCAATCGACGTGTATGCAAAATCCCTTACCCACCGTGCGAATGTAGGCGCGGACGTCATTGACAACAGCCTGGATGTACAAGTATCCGGATGTACCCGGATGTAAAAGTCCCCGGATGTAAAAGTGCCTGGCTGTTTACGAATGTTCTACCATTCTGGACTTCTATCAGGTCCATGCCCAGAAGCTCCCATGCCTTGCATGTGAATAGTCATATTGTGTGTGTATGCATGTGTGTATGCTTCTGTGTGTGTGTGTGCGTGTATGTGCGTGTGTGTGTACGTGAATGTATGCGTGCGTGTATGCATGTGTGGGTTTGTGTGTGTATGCTTGCGTGGACGTGTGTGTGTATGTGTGTGTGCAGCGTGTATTGGTGTGTATGCGCCTGTGTGTATGCGTGTGTGTCTGTGTGTGTGTCTGTGTATGCGTGTGTGCATGCGTCTGTGTGTGTGTGTGTGTGTGTGCGTGTGTGTATGCGTGTGTGTGTAAGCGTGCGTGCGTGTATGCAAGTGTGTGTATGCGAGCGTCTGTGTATATGCAACTGTGTGTATGCGTCTGTGTTTGTGTGTGTTTGTATGTATATATGTATGCATGTGTGTGTATGTGTACATTGCGTCTGTGTGTATGCGTGTGTGTGTGTGTATATGTCTGTGTATGTGTGTGTGCATGTGTGTATGAGTGTGTGTGTGTATGCATGTGTGTGTGTATGCGTCTGTGTGTGTATGCAACCACCACCACCACCACCACCACCACCACCATCACCACTACCACCGCCACACACCACCACACACCACCACCACCACACACCACCGGGCGTTGAAGCCCGTCAACGCCACCACCACCACAACCACCACACACCACCACCACGACCACCACCACTGGGCACACGTACCTGGTGCACCCACACCCTGGCGTACCCTATGCCCTACGGGCTACAGGGTGCACCAGATACGTGTGCCCAGTGGTGGTGGTCGTGGTGGTGGTGTGGTGGTTGTGGTGGTTGTGGTGGTGGTGGCGTTGACGGGCGTTAACGCCCGGTGGTGGTGGTAGTGGTGGTGTGTGGTGGTGTGTGGCGGTGGTAGTGGTGATGGTGGTGCTGGTGGTGGTTGCATACACACACACACGCATACATACAGACGCATACACACACACATGCATACACACACACATACAAACTCATACACACACGCACACACACACACATACACAGACACATACACACACACGCGCATACACAGACGCAATGTACACATACACACACATGCATACATTCATACAAACACACACAAACACATTTGCATACACACATTTGCATACACACACACGCTCGCATACACACACTTGCATACACGCACGCACGCACGCATACGCACGCACACACACACGCACACACACACACACAGACGCATGCACACATGCATACACAGACACACATACACATACACACAGACACACACGCATACACACAGGCGCATACACACACACACACTCGTACACACCAACACACACCCACACACACACACGCACACAGACGCATACACACACATACACGCACACACGCACACACACACGCATACACACACACGCGTAAACACACTCGCAAGCACACACATACACACACAGAGGCATACATACACATATACATACACACGCACATGCACGCACACACACACACACGTCGACACCGGACGTGCCGCCATCTTGAACCAGAAGGCATACGCCGCCATCTTGGATATGTCCCATAATGCACCGGGTCAAAATACTCACTTCTGATTGGCTGAGGGCAGCGCCCCACGCCTCCGGAAGTGAGCGCCCCACAAATGAGGCAATTTCCACTTTTCCTACGAGAGCTTGACACTGATACCCCACACGGTCCATTTGACCCGCGATGGTCAACCACTCAACAAACCTCCACGAATCCCCCAAATGCCTGCTTTCTATACGACGACCAGACTGCGCATGCGCAAAATGATGAAAACGGACGATACATTAGTCCAGTCGGATCCCACTCACTCACTCATTTACTCACTCACCGTCATTAGTGCGTCCGTGCGTTAAGACGGGCGTTGGGGACGCCTCACTCACTCACTCACTCACTCCTCACTCATTCACTCACTCACTCACTCACTCACACGCGCGCATACGCTCACACTCAGAGGTAACTCTACCAGGTAGTTGAATGTAAAAATAGGCCGTTATCTACTGCAAATGCACTCCATCGCACCTCCGAAACTCCGGCTTTCGCTACTACTCTCACTGATGACGTCACAGGTGACGTGGACATCCCTTCAAGTCGTGGTCTACACCCCGAGTGCTACAAAATAACACTTCCCACGACGCATTCGGACCAAAGATGGTCCCTCTCTATATCAAATACCATCCTTCACTGCCCCAAAATGCCCACTTTCGCTACTACTCGTACTGATGACGTCACCAATGACGTCACAGGTGACGCGGACATCCCTCAAATCGGGATGTGTCCCCGAGAGCTACAACATGACACTTCCCTAGACACATTCGGACCAAAGATGGTCCCTCTCTACCCCAAATACCTTCCTGCACTGCCCTAAAATGTCCACTTTCGCTACTACTCGTAGTGATGACGTCACCGATGACGTCACAGGTGACGTGGGCAGCCCTCAAATCGGGGTCTACACCCCGAGAGCTACAAAATGACACCTCCCAGGACGCATTCGGACCAAGGATGGTCCCGCTCGACCCCAAATACCTTCCTACTGCCCCAAAATGGCCACTTTTCTTACTACAACCAACTGCGCATGCGCACATTGATGCGACTTGCACTTAAAAACACACCATTCTGACTCTAGCCCACACAAGCTTCACTTTGACACCTTCCACGACCCATTCGGACCCATAGCAGCCCATCTCTAACCCAAATCCACCCACACACACACCCAAAAATGCATGCTTTCTATACTACGGCCAGACTGCGCATCCGTAGAATATTCACAACGTACGAACCATTAGTCCAGTCAAGTGCTCCTCCACGAGAGCTTCAAAATAAGACCTCATACGACACCATTGGACCATTAGGGACTCACCTAGACCCCAACACATCCACCCAGTATGGATTTATACATACATTGGGCTTATACCCCAGTATATGGGTCTATATGGGGCTATAGACAGACCTCGAATTTTTTTTCAAAAATTTCACCGTTTCGTGCCGGGACACTTCCTATCATGTTTGTCTTGACGAGAAAACAAAGCCAAACAACCATACCGCAAATGTATAGAAGTAGGTTTCCCAGTGGGACAAACATTGGACCTATACCTCCATAACCTGTATATGGGTCTATATGGGTCTCCCTGAACTTTTTCCAAAAATTTCAACGATTCGCTCCGGGACACTTCCTATCATGTTTGTCTTGACGAAACTAAGAAAACAAATCCAAACAACCATACCGCAAATGTATAGAAGTAGGTTTCCCAGGATGGTCCCGATATAGGCATTTTCCCTCAATTTAGGATAAAGTCCGTGTTCCGTATTTTTTCAGGAAAAATTTTACATACACCCACCCTGGAACTAGGGGGAGATAACTCTATTGATAGGCAAGCCCCGTTAAGCCCGGCGACCTATATACCCCCCATACCCCATATAGGCGTTTTCCAGGATTTTTCGATAAAGTCCGTGTTCCGGGTTTTTTTTCAGGGAATATTTTACATGCACCCACCATATTGACTTGATAGGCAGGTCCCAATAAGCCCGGGGACCGATATTAGCCCTTTTGACTAGAGTTGATAGGTGTTTTCCAATGTTTTAGGGGTAAAGTCCGTATTCCACTTTTTATAGTTTCGGGGTAAAATCCTAATTTTACATGCACCCAACGGCCGAGACACTAGTCCAGGCGGATGTCCCCTTACATATGCTTCACATTGATACCTCACACAACTCCATCGGCCCATTATGGATTCCCCTAGATCCCAAAACGTCTATTTCCAAACACTTTTCCCACAGTTCACATTGATACCTCATATGACCCAATTGGATCATTAGTGGCTCCCCTAGCTCCAAAAAGTCTATTTTCATAACCTTTGGCCACCGCGCATGCGCAGAATGCCGATATTTCAATCCCGCACCCAGCCCATCAAATGCCCCTTCACGAATGCTTCAGTTTGATACCTCACTCGACCCAATTTGTCCACTAGGGACCCACCTAGGTCACAAAACGTCTATTTAGGTATTCCCCGTATACATTAACATTGGAAGTCAACCCATGGGACTACTTTCTGTCTGTGGAGGCAGACCGCATCACCGCGGATGAATACAAAGGTCAAAGAACTATTTTTGACCTGCAAAAATTGGAACTCTCCTGTATTCGGAGGTATTTTTTTGGTCACAAGACTGGTGGCGCCCTCTGGCGGCTATCTTCGGAAAAATTGTTCAAACAGAGTTATCTGCCCCTAAAAGAGCTAGAATTTACTCTTACTATACTACTAACAGATGAACTTCTCTCAATATCGTACCGACATAGTCTGATGTTATTATTGAAAAAAGAAGTGTTCTATATATCAAATATTTCCACACCGTTTACAATGTTCAGAATCTGATTTTGACATTATTTCTGTGATATATATTGTTTAATATCGTCCATTGTAACTCATTAATTCTGTGTTCTCTTAAACTTTTATATGAAATAGACCAAATAAGTTTCCATGGCATTTTCCGTTCAGGTTTTCTATTCCAATAATTCACTCCATGTGATATACAGACTTCTTTGTTCAAAAATGAAACAAAATCACAACCTTTAAGCAGTTCCATCTTCTTGCCCCGCATATCAATTTCAGATTGGATACCACAAGTATTCTTAGCTAAGATTCATAGCATCTCCCTTCCCTCAACGCTATGCCGACGACAGATACATTTCCCTGGTGGTAACTCGAACATCTCCATGGCGCACTTATTATTACCATTGCGCCCTATTGGAGGGCCATTAACTTGAGAAAACGGGCCGCCATGAATAAAAATATCATAATCGATTTTGTGATCATCATCCCCTGTATACTCGGGGTCTGTTATGACGGAAATTCCTATCTTCTGACCCTCGATTTCAGGTGATTTTGAGGCTCCATAGGGATAATTTTAACGTCTGTAATTGATTTCTGACCGACGAAGGGCCATTTCGTCTGCCATTTCTGTATTTTTATTCATGGCGGCTCATTTTCTCAAATTAATGAAGGTCCAATAGGGCGCAAAGGTAATAATAAGTGCGCCATGGAGATGTTCGAGTTACCAACAGGGAAATGTATTTGTCGTCGACATAGGGTTGAGGGAAGGGAGACGCTATGGATCTTAAATAAAGTATTCTTTGCATTGCCACCTAAGTGCATTGTACTCCAATATGGACCTACCATCACATCCAATCTCATTGTTTAAGCAACAAAAGACAACAGTTTACCATGTCGATCCATTACGTCTCCTACCAGAATGATACCAGTATTTTTCCAATGACGGAAATGTAATTCACCACCTTGGTATGTTATGAGTGCATGATACCATAAATATCAGCACTTTTAACATTTTCAGGAGAATTTCTCAACGAGAGCCAATCTGGAAGTGACATGATCAATATCAGTTCATTCTGAATGGCGATATTGGGTCCAGTGCTCTCTGGTCTTGGTAGGCGATGTCCTCGAATTATTCTCTCTACACCTGGAGCTCAAAGGCTGAAACATAACACATAAGATGTCTGGGTCATGCTCTATTCCTTAACCTTGCCTTTTAATAACAGATTACTAAGATGGAGTTTTTGAGATCCCGCCATATCCCGTGGTTAAACTTTTCCGTGATATCTTGCAAACATATAGTATCATGCAAGAATGTCCATAATTGTCTCAATATGATATGCCACCAGTCAGAGAGTTTCAGCTGCAAATTCTTGGAAAGTTCATAGTATAAAGTTACCTTAGTATAAAGTTACCTGACTTTACTATAGAATAAATTTTCATCGAATATATAGAGGATATCAACTGTTTCTTGAGGAATACCATAAATTTTTCATCGGGTGGGGTGAGGAAATTGGTATTTTCACCAATGACGAAGCCAACAGTGAAAATGCCAATTTTCTCACCTCACGAGATGAAATATTTATGATATTCGTCAAGAAACAGTTGATTTTCTTTTTATTATATACTTCTGTTGTACTACTTCATTCTGGATGTTTGAAAACGTTAATATAATTCAGATTTTGTAGGGCTTTTCGACTGAAGATAACCTGAAACATTGATTATTTTCGCTCTGACGTCACTCGCGGAGTACTTTGCTGTTAACAAATCGCACGTGCTACGGTACATCTGCAAGCGATTTTCTTTCAGTTGGATATCGTGTATTTTAGTATCGATGACATCCAGCAGATCCCTTAAAATGTATTAAATTTTCCTCCGAATAAACGATTTCCATACCAACTCCCCACCTTCCCCCCTCCCCTCCCCCTTCGGCAGAAAAGCACGATCGATTCTGCGTCGAGTCTGGCTTGTCACGCTTTCTACACTCAGGCAGGACTGACGCGCTGGTTTCTCGTTGACCTCTCTGGTTCAACACGGTGTTTGTCTTTGCACAGAATACTCTCATTTGAAAAAATCTGCATTCGACCTTGATTTCATTCATGTCTACCCAAATAGCACAATTTTGATATAAAAAATGGAATGGTTACGATAAGTTATAGACAGATTTAGATTTACCAGTCGTGCTTGGTTGTTGTTGTATGGAGCTTCGACGGTGTTGTAGGCCTACATTATGATTTTTCCGATTCTGAATGAGTACTCACTGAATGAGTTCACTGTCGTTGAATTGAGTTGTGTTTCGTGTTTTCTCATCAACTTTAATTTCGAGCCTTCAACTTAGGAATAAGTTTTATTTTCGGCGCCAGTTCGTGATGCACTCTGTACTGCTCTGGACCGACAGTCACTGTCGCTGTACACGTGCTTGCGTGTGTGCACGCGTACGTGACCAGCGGTCCTATTGTCGCCTTTCCGGGTATTTCTTATTCATTTTATGCCTATTTTTGTATTATCTTCTGTAATAATCTGGTCATCATGAGGCATACAACATGCAAATCCTTCCAAAATATTTAGCTTGTTTTTCTTTGGCGCATAAACCGTGTGGAGTTTCAGTCCATTGCCTTATCACTGTGTCCAAGGTGACATGTATTTGTGCGCTGTGACGTCATTTGCCATATCATCACAGCGATGATATATTTGATATATATCGCTTTTGTTCGATTGACAATTTTCACTATCTCATCGCCAAGTATATAATAAATTGATATATTTCTTTTGTAACATCCTGACGCCATCACTGTAGTAACAATAGAAATACCATATCACATATACTTGTATGAAATTGACCAGGATATGTTGCCGAGATTTTCCTTCAAGTTATTGGGGTTAGCAATTATGTATATCATGCCTGTTCGCCGATCCCTGTTTTCCTGGTGAAATAAATATACTGTTTAAATCAAATCATAATCGTTGATGTACGCAAATAAACACACTAATGAACTGACCATTAGATGACAATTAAAGAACCATTTAAGGCAGAACGACCACACCATTGATCACAATTGATGCATATGTCGAACTATTCACAGTGTAACGCACAGCCGGAATTACACAGCCGATAAAACCCGACTAACCGGTATTTATGTCCTGTAACGAAGATAAAACACCCAACAGAAAACACGAACAGTGTGACTAACGTTACAGGACCTACGAAGTAGGATTTGATATGATTTAAGTGTATACCAATGTCAAAGGTTCGTAGGAATAGATAAGAGACGGTCGAAAGATGACTTGTGACCCTCTACATAGAAATACAGGAGATGGTCGAGAGATGACTTGGGGCCCTCTATCTAGAAATAAACTGAGATCCACTCAAAATTTCGTGGTTTACAGATCATCAAAGTAGGTCAGACCAGAACTTGCTTGCAACAGTCTCCTAATGCACGTTCATGCCAAAATCAAGGTTCTAATGTCAACGGTTCTTCCTTTGTCGAGGAAACGATTCGGATGGACTCACTCACTCATTACCGGACAATCTGCAAATGAGAGCCTACTTCATAGGAATAAGTAAATACCCAATTATTATTGATATAACCCACTCAATATGCCACCAAATCATAAGTAAATACAACTCAATCTGTGCTCAAAATGAGCTTCAAAAAATGCTCTGAGAGATTAAAGTGTCCATTCACTGTGCCATTGTTTTCCAAGTTTATACTTGATTTATGACGCGTAACACGTATTCTGAACGCATGTTTTGTTTCTCCAGCATACTGTATGATACTAAGCTTTCCTATAACCCACAATGCCCCGACCACATACAATTATGACGTTTGGAGATATGACATTCTCTGAGTATATACGAATGTACAAAGTTTATATACACAAACAGATGCATGTCCGTTGGACAAGTCTAAACAAGTATTTGAAAATATCCGAAAGCCGCACATATCCATTGACCTCCTGTTATAATTTTTCGAGAGGATTGACAATTGCCTTATTCGTAACACTTGTCTGATGAAATGTACCAACTTTCTAGACAGATTAGATATAGGACAGTATAGCTCAGAATCAGATTATTATTCCCTGTCCTATCCCAGGAATTATTCAAAGTTCACAATTTCTCATGTGAAATTTTTTCCATATTTAAAGTAGAAATTATCCGTATCACGCTGTGACCAGACTGGCTATAGATCACGAAGTATCTGATAAAACTGATGTTTTTCATAATTATGAAAGTAGCAGGCTACATTCAATTCATAAGGGGAAAGAAATGTACACTGGTCCAAATCCGTAAAAAATTTAACCAGAGAATTGAGACCTGTAACACAGGATAATATATATTAAAATCGTGACTGACAATTTGACCCTCATCCTCGCAAGCCAGTGTATCGATCGATCTATTAGGACCTATGCCGGTTATGGATATAAATAGATCAAGGCGTTTCCTTTAAATCAAACCAATCAGTGAACGCGCTAAGCTAGCTGATTAAGCCAATCCGCTGCGAAGTATGAGATGCGACAGGTTTGAATTTTAGCGCTGGTCAAACTATTCTGATGTCAGGATGAAATCGACATCAGAGGCCAAAGCATAAACCGCAGGCTTGTAATACTGACATGCTAATTCAAAACAATCGCGGGGGATGAAATGTGCGATATTGTGCCGGATAGGGCATTTCTCCGCTGCCTGAAAGATTTTAACAAATGGTGTATAACAGGCTCAACATCATATACGCTTTTAAAAAGCTAGAGCCTATATTAAGGCCTGGCTTGTATTCCTGAATTCCTTAACGGAAAATTACTTTTCTTTCTCCAAATTGGGTATCTTCTGATGTGATCAAACCAGATCAAATTGTTTTCCGACGCTGCCGGTTCCTTGGGTTTGGCGGTGTTTTTTGGTTCTCGTGGATTACAAGCGTCTGGTTCGTCATCCATAATTCAGCCGTCGTCCATTAGAGAATATCCGCGTCCATAATCCAAAGACCTATTTCATATTCCATATAACAGTATTAGCACCAAATTCAAAAAAGACACCCATAGTATACATAAACATAGGCTTGTTTCCTGCAAGAGAGAAGCGGTCAACAGTTTTCAATGATGCCGGCAAGACAGCATGATGTTCCAAAAATATCAAATCCGTATCGCTGGTAAGTATTCTTAATCCACAATATTCGTCGTAAGGTCGTCATCTAAAGTACCATATGAGTACCATGAGGATCTTGAAGTACATGGGTTCAAACGGCCCAAGAATGGCCAGCACATCTTGCCCACTTACATATCACGATCAAGGTGTTGTTCCCCATCGTGCTTGCCATGAAAATTTGGGGCCACAACCCAATACCCTGCCTTTTGCTGACTCTTTGGAGCAGACATCTAGAGTTCTTCTGACGGCTTCCATTGCTCAATCATCCTTGAAAGTATACAATATAGAGATTTCTTAAATTAGTGCGTTTAGCATATAGAGATCTCCTCAGTAACACTGGTCAGTGTACTAATAAGACATTCCCAGTATCATCGGCACAGTTGGTTTCCTTCGAAGCATTCTTGTATTTCCACAAATATGCACCCTCCACAGCTTATACATTCGCATTGGCTATCAGTTATGCGCATAATTTGGCTGCAGTTAACGACCCTGCTCAGTTATTCCTTCCCCAAAAAGCTACCTACGGGCATGTAAAAATTACATGATTAACCGGATGCCAGGCTGCTTATAGCTAAGGATATCTTCCATAAGATATTTTTACGAGAAATGTTGTTGGTAGCATTTCATGCATTCTTTCGCTTCAGTGAATTGACAGTTCGTTCAGAACAAGACGGCAATAGAAATGTTCTTCAATACGACGATGTCTCTTTCTCCGATCAATCTGGCGCGTTGCCAGTCATGAACAGTATTATCCGCAACTTCAAACACAACATACCCCATAAACCAGTTCATTTGTTTATACCATCGTATACTGGTAATATTAGATATTGTCCAGTTCGAGCAATCCGTGGTAATTTTCGGTTACTTATTTCACATCCCCTTTTCCAATTTCCAGAAGGCGCACCCGTTACAGCTGCCGTTTTCTCAGCTCATATAAACAACGGAATCCCTTTAATCTGCATTGACCCTCTTTAATCGGCCATAGTTTTCTCATTGGCGCCACCACTTCATCTTCAGCAACAGATCCCGAATAACATATTAAAAAAATGTATAGATGGAAGGCTGATGTTACCGATTAGAATGACACATTTCACTTTGTAGCTATGCATTGTCCAGTCACGGGCTGCATTGTATGGACGAATTTATAGCATGAATGAGGATCTGGTCCAACTTGACCCAGTTTGGCAAAGGCCAATCAGGAGCTGCCGGGCCATCTGAGTCAGTTGTGTCCGAATATTTTCTATAATTACTTTATACTGAACACGAAGAAAAAATAAATAATTCAAAGTTTGTAATTGAAAATTCGTCACATATTGACCATTTTGGGGTTCCGACGTAGTTGTAGCTGCACTATGGCGGCCGTCTGAGATTATTTTGCATTTCTCGCTAGACTTTTGCCAAATCTATTAATGTTGGACTCCTACCATACTAGCGAATATATGATGTTTTAAAAATCGTTTTCGAAATCTTTAAATTTGTAGGCCCAAAATGACCCCGGGCACGTAATGGGCCACGTGTTGCCCCCTGGACCTCGAAATCGAAATATTATTCTTGGTGCCTCTGACGACACGTATGCCAAATGTGGTGCTTTATTCCACTCTGTCACGATAAAGTTTAAAGGTGGCCTAAATCACCGGACTAATTTAAGAAACATTACTGGTTTGTGTTCAAGGCAGCCTCAGGATTCCCATGACACGTTCACACCAGTTCACATTTGTACAGCACTAGAATTAACCAAACCCGTATTCCACCCTACAAGTTACCTATTACCTTACATCCATAGGTCATCTTCGGTCGTAGAGGTGCTGGGCTAAAGAAAACTAACGTTAAATGTTCTCTTGTATTATTTTCCATTTCATTGCTTCCTATCTGTGCGAAGGGTATAGTCACTACTATTGTCTCAATTTCTGTTATTGTTCCGATTTCATTTTTCTATTTTGAGGCAGGAAGTGGAAGCTATAGTTCCGTTCTTCAAAATCGTTAGCATTAAATGTTATTGTCTCAAAAATCATTCAATGTGGATAGTCCTAGCAATATCGATGATTTCTACATTCTAGGAATGATTTCTGTCTAATATTCATAGGTATAGAGTTGTATATATTCAAAGCGGAGGCCCTTAATTTACGAATTCACTAATCACTCCTCCGTTTAATTTGATGCAGGTACCCCTGTAGATCTTCGTTACTATAGATGACATTTTTACATAAGTGAAAGTATAATAGCCGAGATAACACATGTTGACCGCTAGACTATCATACCCGTAATATCCGTCTGTTGGAGAAATATATAGTCGAAATGGCCCCAATACATGTATGATAGTAAGCGTCAATTCCGACATTCAATATTCAGAATTTTCGCGTCAATATTCGAAATACATATTTCGTGTGTCAGTTAGTACCAAGCACCGTCATTATTGTAATCAGTTTAATTACCACTGCGGATTGTGATTGGATGCTTGAATCATCATTGGATCACTGAAGATCATAGACAAAGCAAATCAACTTATCACCTTTAAGAAACAATCCAAAAAGATATTCCGCCGTTTCCAAGCTTATGGGATGGTTGATATTCTTTGCCACTTAGAATTAGATTTTGGCTGTAGGGTAATATTTATGTAACTTTTCTCTCACTAGGCCAGCTAATCCAAAATTGTTTTCATATGGTAGCCTGATTGTTGGCATATATTATGATATACTGACTGGGCGATTTAGTTGATGATTCAAAACACCGTGGAAGTTTGCCCTCGGATGGACAGAAAAGACAAATATGTGCCACATTTCGAGCTTATATCCTGCATTTATTCAGATACGCAATTCACAAACCCATATATTCTCTCTCGATTAGACTATATCACAGTAATTTTGGATATGTCGCTTTTCTTGGAAAAATAGTAAAGTATCATTTTTGCAATATAAGGGACTTTTGGGAATGTTGGGGTGGGATAAAAATTTAGATTGATGAATCTCATTAAAGGAATAGTATACTCTGCGTAGACTCTTGCTCGACATGACAGAATTATGCCTTCAGATTCCAAAAACACCCGTAGAAAAAATTAACAAAATTCTACAGCTGAGTAAACACCGATTTATCGTTCACACTTTAACACTTTATGATCTGCGACATGTTGGAATGATTGTGACGTTTGATGGGCCATACTGTTTATATGTAGATAGCGCTGCGATAACTATCACGTTGTCATCCGGGTTCTATCCCTTAAGGTAGCCACAACTGTTGTGTAACTGCGCATGCGTAGTGGCCCAAATACACGCAATATGGCGTCTACCGTAACATGGGGAATGCCAGGGTCGATGTGAAAACAGCTTATGTACAGCTGATCACCAGCGCCGGAAACTTTAATAAAAGCGACAAGCCTGGAAAAGAAGGAATTAGCTTCCCGAAAATAACAGGTAAGAAGCATCAAAATGAACTTTTATACGGTACGGGTTATAACACACGGAGATCAATGAACGCCATGTGTGACTATCATCCGAAGGTATTATTGATAGGAACAGTTGTGGCTATCCCATAAGGTAAAGCATTAAACAACAACAACGGCAACATTAGCAGCGTTTTTTCCACTGCTATCGGATGATGTGGCCTGATATTCTTGCCTCAGAAAGAGAGCTATTGAAATCATATGTAAAATGCCACATGTCAACCTGTATATCAATTCGACATTCATATATCACGATCCTCATAAACGTCTCGGAGCCTAAAGAAAGGTCCACCGATCTGTCAAAAGCCATCAACACAATAATTTACAATTGGTCTCCATGTTATTGGCTACTCTGTCTTGAGCCCAACTACGTCACAGAAATAATGGCAGGTGATATTTAAAGGATTTTCATTGGCTATTGGCTCCCAGGCTTGTTAAAATTGCGACCTCCACGGATTCTTGTTCTGGGCAATAAATCTGATATTCAAAATGTTCTCATTCATTCGAAATTACTAGAAAAGGTGATTTGTTTTGTTTTTCGAATACTAATGATATAGTTCTTCCGATATTCGTATGCATCGCCTTAGGGTTTTCTGTTCCTTTAAGATGGGGTATGGGTATTTATGAACGTATTATTGCACTAACGTTCTGTAACTCCCCATACCTGACCTATGAATAATGTTTTATTAGATAAAGTAATCAAAGTTACGCCTTTTACGTTTCTGACGTCCTGATAAAATCTTTCTTGATTTTTTTTAGAAATGAGACTGGAATTTTTGTTTTACCGGTACAGAAACTTTTTTGCATTCTGCCTGATTTATATTTGTGAAAGATAAGGGTCTCTTCTTTAATTCTAGACCTGGTGTAATCATCTAATATGCACTTTAGTGATGCAGCATAACCATGTTTGATGGCACCACAGCATGAGGGATATGAATCACAAATAAGGGTAGGGGTGACTACGTTCAAATATTCTATATTTCCCCTATCCTAACGCTATGAAATTTAACACATATCGAGTTTGTGTACGAATCATTCCGATAAGCAATCCACAGTGTCGTTATTATCATCCTTGAAGTATTTATCTCTGGGCTTTTTGTTGTAATTTTCCAACGGTATATTGTTACCCGATTAGCTTTTGGTTGATGTGTGTATTTAAGAACATGATAGCATGGCTTTTTTGGAACCGGATGTTGACGTCTACGGTGATGAGTAAGGTCGCATGATGTCTTCTTTCAATGCTCTCTGAGTAGCGAGTGAATACAAACAGTGAATGATGGTAGGGGTGATTATGCTTTGATATCTTCTTCACAATTGGGTCTAAAAAGTCTTAACACGTTGTGGTTGGATACTAGTTAAGCAAATCGAGGAATCAAACTTCCATTTAGTCAGCCGCCGTCCATAAAGAAATTTCGCTTCAAAAATCGCAAGATCGTTTTCGTAAGACAGTTAGCCCCTTGTCCAATGTGTATGGAATAAATACAAGAAAAATACAGTTTTCAATGATGCAGCAAGACATAATGATGTTCTATACGTAAACTCCTAGTCAATGATCATTATTCTCTATCCAAATGAATTCCAAGTCGTGTCCAGAGTATCAGTCCCGCTTTGAATGTGATGTTCATTTGAACACTATGTAGAAACACAAGCTATCCAAACAACCCCAATCTTAATAAATTAATATCGTATCAATGCTCACCAATCATACATGTCGCTAGATATAATCTTAAGTATTTCAATCGAAGTTGGTGTTCTGAGTGCCCATACCATAAATACTTAACAGCATTATGAAATCATGGTCGCATCCGGACTAATCCACTTGAAGTCAGGAGGGGTCCGTTTACCCTAATGTTTACACTAAAGATCAGTCCATATATCTATCACGTGTTGTGGTGCCACAATCATGAAACATGAAAAGACACACACCAGCGCGGCGTCTAAGTCGACTGAGCCAAACAAAAATTCTCTATCATTAATATTCCCTTCAAAGCACTATGAAACGTTCTCAAGATTGGTTGAAACTCGAGTTATTGCAGGGCTGTTAGATCCTTCAAGCGACATGTCCAAAATGGGAGCAAATATGATTTAATTTTAATTAGATTGAAAATATTATAGCCACAATCAAAACTCAGCTTAAATTGGCAAATAAAAAGCGATATCACATATAACTCAACCACAAGGTTTACTCGGTACCTCACATTCAGACCTCAGACCCGAGAATGCGGAGGACTCTCAGACGTAGTATCTCAGCCGCGCTGTTATTGCAGATGTCCATGTGAAGTCTTAAGCGGAATTATATACACTAGCTTGGGCGCTGTGATGACAGATTAGCCCAAACAAACAACTCGTCTGGTGTTAATGAATGAGCATCGTGGACGTGTGATGGAGTAAATGTCTCAACATGGGGTAAACCTGGTAAATGCAAGAATACTCTGAAAATCTAAACTGTAATGCCCGACGTTGTACAGCTTAAATTCCCACCAAAAGAATAAACCTACACATATTTGTCAAATGACATGTACAGTGGGCGGGCCTCGGAGACTAACAGTCCGCTAGCAGAAACCTACAATATAAAGGTAATAAATTGGAGCGATATGCAGAAAGGTGGGGAAAATTGACAACGTCTTGCAACTAAAGAGCAACCATATGACATCACAGGAAAACTTTCCTCGCACCTCACATTCAGACCCGAGAATGCGGTGGATTCTCGAACGTGGCCTAAGTATCTCGGCCGCACTTTTATTGCAGGTGTCCATGTGGAGAATACGAAGTATCCTCACGGCCCTCATATCATCTTATTTTGCCGAGATATCAGACCATCCTAACACGGTCGCCATTTCGATTGTACCCATATTTTATTGTAAACAAGATTGAGCAAACAGACCATCTCCAGCAATAAAATCGTTTCTTATTCATTATAATTAATGTTTCCTCGCAACCACTTTCTCTGGTTGTTTCAAATTTACGTATACCCATGCAAAATCAAAATATAATAACTTTACACAATGTAACCTTGAGTGGACAAAAGACATGAGGAATTTCAATTAACCCTGATTTTTGTGGGGCGCTCAATCAGATTTAGTTTTTCTGTCTCATTTCAGGCCGTATTATTAGTTTGTCACCAACAAAATCATATTAATTTACTTCAGTACGACACTTAGTTCAAACGAAACCTTTTGAAACACTGTCCAGATCTAAGTATAAGAATGTATAGAAACAAAGAAAGAAGGAAAACAGAACAAGGTGCGATAATCAGACACAAATAAAAAAAATACAATTTCTAGATTTAGGGCGTCATAGTGACGAAACCAAAGCAGTTAACGGAAGTCTGATAACTCGATCTTTCAGGTCAATACTTAAAGCAATGCGTGGAGTGTTTCAGTATGATAAACCACGAACTAAACAAAATATGAGACGGTAATCACCCCTACCCCCCCCCCCCCATTCAGTTTTAATGGTGTCATGGCCGGAGAACATCTACATGAATCCATGCTGAGGTCAAACGGTACTTGGTAGAAAGACGTATCTGGTCTAGAATTAAACAGGAGACATATATCTTTCGAGATTATATGTCAAATGTCATCAAGAAGGGATTATTGCGAAAGAAACAGAGAAAACCGGAGAAAATATTCCCTAAAAATCACGTGAGAAAGGCTGCTCGAGCTTATGACGTCACTATGGCGTGGTCAATTTAGCAAGAGAAATTTGGAGTCCATTATTCCGAGGTAAACTCGTGTAAGTTTCAGATCGCGAAGCTCAGGGGTAATGAAAATATGAGGGTTGAGTTACCCCTATCCCCGTTCCGGTTTTAAATTCTTTAAAACCAGTCAGCATCAAACAATTGCATGAAGCAACCTTAGGTGCCACCGTAGATATCTACATCAGGTATTTAACTGACCGGGAGATATTGATCTTCCAGGGTGCAACGGAATGACATGTTCTCGCGAGTGGCTCCAGGACTGGGGTTTGTTCCAAATCCCTATTGAATAGGTACAGCGAAAGAACAGAGGCAGGAGAGTTTGAGTGTCTTTGTAGCACAGAGTGCATTTATTAGAGTCTGTTTATCCCAGAGTTTTAAAAAATAATTCGTGGCAAGTATTCTATGCGGAATCTGGAATTTAAAATATTGCTGGTCAGTGTCATTCGTTGTATCCTATATTTTGGTGTAAATAGCAGACTGTACTTATATCCTAACATACGCTATCCTCAATTGGTGCATTATGACACCCAGGGTTATCCTCGTTCTAATAATCGAGTAACCAATCAGAGCGATTCGTATGGAGGCTCTTCCAATCAGTGTGCCTGTTGGACCTCTCCTTTGCAGAAGGTTATGGGTAAATACAATCTGTCCAGGAGAGGCTAAACTAAAACTTCTGTGTATTGACTGAATGAATCTCTCCGCGCGCAAGTCTTCCAAAAAATTGGGCTCACTTGTCAAAGATACCTTAGTCGTGTGTACCAGGCCTGACCCAAATCATCCGTTATTTCTGCTACAGGAGAGCATGAAGACGAATCATCGCCCTTACGCAGACGCCAGCTGGCTTTCCAAGCTAACATTCTGGTATGTATAATACGGTTGTCTTTTAGAGAAATTTTCAAATGTTTATTCCTACCTAAGATATGCTCATTTCCACTGCATTCCTCGTTAGTGATGGACAGACAATGGAACGCTTATTCCAATCTGCACGCCAACCACCGCATGTATCGCGGCTCCAAATTTACTACAACTGTCGTTTAAAAAAAAACTGGGTGTATCACAGTATGCTGTGATTCGAGAAGCAACCCATTGGCACAAAAGCAATTATTCCGTCTGCATCCTTTCAGATGTCGATTCCAATTATTTCACAACTTATTTGTGTGGCTTATCAAACTTAGAAATTAGCAAAAAAAAAAATACAGTGTAATGAGTTTTTCAGTGGGTCGTTATTATTTAGTCTGATTTTTAGGTACAAAATTTGTTCAAAGTATCATATCTTTCGCGATTTGAGGCAGGTGAAATAATCCCACTGTAGTAGTTCCCCAAGCTTCAATGAGAATCCAAAACACGAAGATTTTGCTACGAGGCAACAGAATGACCCAATGTTATCATTCTCTTAGAGCTGTGTTGTAAATGTGAGGTAAGTTCTGATTGACATAAACTTTAAATATGGCAAATATAGACATGACATTAGCCTCATACTTTTCATATATCTCTCCTCGAGATATTGTTTCATTTTAAAAAAGGCATTTTCATAAAAATAATATCTTGCCTTCACACTGTCAATAATGACGGCCATTTGTTTTTTTCACAGAATCAGCCCTTACTATAGATAGGCCATGTTTTTTGCAGGATCAGTCTCTAGCATATATAGGCCATTTTGTAGCATCGGTCCATACCACAGATAGGCCATGTCTTTTGAGGATTAGTCCGTGGCATAGACGGAACATTTTTTTGAAGGATCAGTCCGCACCATACATGTAGAAAGGCCCTTTTTAGGATCAGTCCGTATCATACTTGTACCATTGATGTTTTGTGGGATAGATCCGTCCCATAGATAGGTCATTTGTTGGAAGGATCAGTCCGTACCATAGGGAGCAGTCTGTAGATGAGGATGTAGACGATCCTCAACATCAGTACACGAGACCGATTTTTTTTTGGTCCCTGAACATATCCACAATACTAATGGAGGCTAAATGACATACTTGTGGTACATTTACATCGATCTTGACGAGGGGGATTTGGATTAATGTCGCATTCAATGTTGTTTCACTCATATGGTGACAGTCAGTTTTGATGGTGGGAGAAGTCGGAGTACCCGAAGAGAACCACCGCCCGTCCCTTCGGCAAGTAACTGACAAACTTTCACACATGCACCAGCTGGATTCGAACCCGTGCCGGTTCGGTGGTGTGGGGCTAGTGATCACCAGCTTAACGCCTTAGACCACTCGGCCACCGATGGCCCCACATCGATCTTGAACGGATGATCTTTCTATACCATAACACAGCGGTATATCTATCACTCTCGGGCATGAACTATATTTATACTTTATCTCACTCTATCTCTCTCTCTCTCTTCCTGTTAACCGGTACTGGGTGCCGTGTGGTCTCAACGGATCACGTCATTTAAGATATTCACATGAACAACTATAAAAATGCGTGACTGAGATACAGAAAACATCAATACCCGAGAACTTCCGTGGTCCATTTGGAGATAATACAGTCAGAATATCCTAATGTTGGGGTGTATGACTTCTTGTCAGGTAACACCGTACTAGTTTTGCATGTTATCGATCACTGGGCTAGGCTGGTGGATGGAACTGTGAATGAAAAGGCATACTTAACGATATAAATTAAAATGCATTGGTATATAAAGCAGAAGCGTGAAGTGCTTTGCTATCAATCCGAATACATTGTGAGTGTTTGCGCAGGTCTCCGCTAGGCGCCGATAGAGTGAGCAAAGAAAAGTCTTTCTGTGCAATGACCCGTGACTTCATCTGTGGTTCGCAAATATTACATGAAGATATGCCAGCTATCACCAGTTCAAAATATCGTCCTGGGTTTATAGATAGGCCAAAGTGAAAACCAACGTATATTTTATTCTGAGCATAATGAAACTTCCTTTGAATACTGGAAAAAAAATATAGCACATATATATATAAAACCATGCCAAATATCACAAGATCAAATATCGTCCTGGGTTAATAGACAGTGCAAAGTGAATTTATACAAACCACAGCTGACGTCACGGGTCATTGCACAAACAGGCTCTTCTTTGTTCTCCCTATCGGTGCCTAGCGCAAATATTTATAATGCAAATTTCGTATTCTTGTTGACTTCAGTATCCCTGTATCTATTCCAGGTGGATGAATGGTTACTTTCAAAAAGGTTACCGCAAACAATTGAGAACAGATGACATACCGGAAGTGTTCGAGGAATACAGAAGCAGCTTGCTGGCTGATAAACTTGAAAGGTGATGTTTGATTTATTATCAAAGTTGATAAAGCAGATTAATTCATATACCATTTTCTCGCTCCATAATCCTAATTACAGTTACAAACCACTAACAGATATTGTGGTATTCCTTGTGTATATTCCTCCCAATGAGGCACAATTGTGTTCAATACCCACACCGCCCACTGATCATATTAATCGACCGATCAATCATCCCATTTCTCTGCAACAACGATGGGGAAATTTCCGAGAATTCCCCACAATTCAACCCCACCGCGTCCTCAGATTCGGAAATGACCGGAAATGAACCGGAAGCGATGTCATCACAGGAAGTGACGTCATCCGTAAGTGGTTATGGTGCATGCGCAAAGAGCTTTAGCTATGGCGCATGCGCGAAAAGCTATAACAATGGAAAGTCATGGCGACACAAATGATTTGCTGTAGAAACTTTGTGATTTCGTCTGATGCGTCCTCTCAGTTGAGAGGAATATATCAGCATGTCTGGTAAAATATTTCGTATATTTCTTCTGTAAACACAATGGTGCAAGGTGAGTAGTCAGTTGCTTTCAGATTTTCGCCCGTTTTCAACGGTATTTGAATCCGGCTATAAATCAAAGTAGCAGAAGAAGTCGTTACCGTGCAAACAGCTGCCCGTGCCGCGATATGTATAATCGACTCAGAATCTTCAGAATATCACCGTCTTGTAACAGGCTCGGTTAAACTGCTTCTTCAATCTGTTATTCCTGTAATTTTTGGTGGAAATGTTGGTGCTTAAGAAGTAATTTTCATTCCGGTTCCATCCATTCTTTTGGCGAAACCGGAATAAAGCCTACTTTTCAGGCAATAACAAATTAAGGTTGCCATGACCACACAAAACAAATTCACGAAGAAATTTTGACTGGCGTTTTTCTAACAACGCGGTGAGTATAAGGTGAAAATCTCGATCTGTGTTTCCTGAATGTGCATTATGACTGGGAGACCCTTTTCAAGCTCAGATTTGAAAGCTCTGTGTAGTAATCTCTAAAGTTTTCCGTGTATTCATCCCCAGTAACTAGACATGTATAATTTATAAGTTCACCAACATATATTATACTTTGTATAAATGTAAACATATTCATGTCAACAAATATGAAGTATTTGAAGTATATCAGTCCAGTAAAGTACGAATTTGAGTACCGTTATTATTTTTGATAACGAACTAGCCGATCGATACTATAAAGAATGACGAATCACAATTTTGAATAACGAGACAATTTCTAGTGACGCCAAAATCTGCTACTGAAAACAGTAACATATATCTGATATTGATTTTAGAAGTTACTAAAATAGTCACGAAGAAAATATTCATCCATAGGAGTTATCTCTCTCAGCTCCCTTGGAACGATGACGTGACTTAGGCCACCTCAACGCTCCCAAACGAAAGATTTCGACACTTATTCTACCACCTCATTCTAGACATGTTGAACCATACGTAAAATTGTATTAAACTTCATTTAAAATTTAGCCACAATCTGTGTACAAGGAATAGAAATCCCTAAGACCATGCATACGAATATCGAAAGAACTGTGTCATTAGTATTCGAAAAACAAAACAAATCAGCTTTTCTAGTAATTCCGAATGAATGAGAACATTTTGAACATCAGATTTATTGCCCAGAACAAGAATCCGTGGAGGTCGCCATTTTAACAAGCTTGAGAGCCGTTAGCCAATGAAAATCCTTTAAATATCACCTGACATTATTTCTGTGACGTAGTTGGGCCCCAGGCAGAGTAGCTAATAACACGGAGACCAATTGTAAATTATTGTGTCAATGGCTTTTTGACAGATCGGTCGACCTTTCTTTAGGCTCCGAGACGATTATGAGGATCGTGATATATGAATGTCGAATTAATATACAGGTTGACATGTGGCAATTTGCATACGATTTCACAAGCTCTCTTTCTGAGGCAAGAATATCAGGCCACATCACCCGATAGCAGTAGAAGAAACGCTGCTAATGTTGCCGTTGTTGTTGTTTAATGCTTTACCTTATGGGATAGAGCCCGGATGACAACGTGGTATTTGTCACAGCGCCATCTACATAAAAACAGTATGGCCCATCAAACCATCATTTGCGTACACTTCGCCATCCATAAGATGGCTTGCGAATCGTGTGTCTCCATTATCGCGGAGCGATATCCGGTGTTTTACCGGATTCTGTTCGGCCTTCATCCGGCGGAGAACAGACTCGAGAAATCTTATAAATTACAGGTATTCATACCACTTCTGAAACAGATATTGCCTGGGCTTACAAAATATATAGGTATGAATAACTTTCGTATCATACAAGAGGTGTGGTAGATCTGTAATTTTGAACAAGTAATTCATCACATGACTCGAAAATGGCGAGTTACGTTGGGGTTACGTCGGTAGACTTTAGCTGATTGGCTGACGAAGTCAGGTGGTATTGCTTTATGACAATTCCCTCCTGCAGTTGCCGAAAGTAGGCTGAACATGGATACACACGATCCCAGGGTCAGTCTTACGGCGTATAGATGACCGAGATGGTTACAGGTTGATCAAACCATTTACGTACACTTCGCCATCCATCTTACCGCGTATAGATGACCGAGATGGTTACAGGTTGCCATCAAACGTCACAGTCATTCCAACATGTCGCAGATCATAAAGTGTTAAAGTGTGAACGATAAATCGGTGTTTACTCAGCAGTAGAATTTTGTTTATTTTTTCTACGAGTGTTTTTGGAATCTGATGGCATAATTCTGTCATGTCGAGCACGAGTTTACGCAGAGTTTACTATTCCTTTAAGTTCGAGTAATGAAAACGGACATATCTTTATCTGTGGTCTTCTTGCGTGAAAACTAATATACACATAGAGGTAAAAACAAAACGTAATTGCTGAGTATTCTATGGAAGACGATATCGGTCACTCGCCTTCTCGAATATTCGCCCTGTATTTTGCTGACACGAGAAGACGAGAAGTCGAGAACGCGAGGCGAGAAGTCAAGAACGCGAGGCGAGAAGTCGAGGCGAGAAGTCGAGATTGCGAGGCGAGAAGTCGAGATTGCGAGGCGAGAAGTCGAGATTGCGAGGCGAGAATTCGATATCTTTCTCGACTTCTCGCCTTCTCATCTTTGCTTTGTGGCAAAAAGGCGAGCAAGCGAGGATAGACGGATGGACGCATTCTCGCGTTCGCGACTTCTTTCGCCTTCTCGCCCTTTAAAAAATGTCGAGAAGGCGAGCCACTTCTGTCTGCTCGCCCTTTTAAAAAGGCGAGAACGGGAGCATGCGAGAATGGACGGATTCTCGCGTTCGCGACTTCTCGCATTCTCGCCCTTTTCAGATTAGGCGGGAAGGGGAGAACATTCTCGGCTTCCGGTCTCTTATACGCATGATCAGTATACAATTACAATTGGGAACACATCTCACCGTTGCCAGTAAAACGTTGTCGAACTGAACAGGATAACGATCATGCGTATAAGAGACCGGAAGGCGAGAAGTTGAGAATGTTCTCGCCTTCTCGCCTAATCTGAGAAGGGAGAGAAGGCGAGAAGTCGCGAACCGTCCATTCTCTCATGCTCGCCTTCTCGCCTTTTTTTTAAAGGGCGAGAAGGCGAGGAATCGCGAACGCGAGAATCTGTCCATCCTCGCTTGCTCAACTTCTCGCCACAAAGCGAAGACGAGAAGGCGAGAAGTCAAGGAAAAACTTGACTCATCGCCTCGCAATCTCCCTCGCAATCTCGGCTTCTCGCCTCGACTTTTCGCCTCGCAACCTCGACTTCTTGCCTCGACTTTTCGTCTCGCGTTCTCGTCTTCTCGCCTCGCGTTCTCGACTTCTCGTGTCAGGAAAATGCAGGGCGAGACGGCGAGTGGCCGCCATCGTCTTCCATAGTATTCTGATCAGCGATACGGATTTTATATTTTTGGAACATCATGATGTCTTTCCGGCATCATTGAAAACTGTTGACCGCTTCTGTCTTGCAGGAAACTAGCCTATGTTTATGTTTTCTGTGATTGTATTTTTGAATTTTGCGCTAATACTGTTGTATGGAATATGGAATAGGTCCTTGGAATATGGACGCGGATATTCTTTAATGAACGACGTCTGAATTACGAATGACGGACCAGGCGCTTTTAATTCAGCTCATGGAAAAGTAGTTTATAAGTAACAAAATCGCAAAAGTGAACAACCAGGAAGTGATTAGACATTAACAACAACAAACACCATCATGGTCAGATAATTGTTATTGATTCCAGTAACGAAGCATTCATATTGGCATTTTGCTACTAGATTTAGTAACGTTATTGATTTCTAACTTTACTCGACTGCATATTTTGAGTATTATTTTCAGAATAAAGATCTGAAGTCCCCATATATCGTCATAAGGAGAGCTGGGACAAGTATTGAAAGGCAGATATAGTGAGCACTTACATGTACTTGCAGAAACTGAATCTAATTGCCTTCTTGCGGTTAGTTTACATCTACATGTATGTGGTTATTAGGCAGACCAAACGTAACTTTTCCTCCGAATTGAAAGGCCAGATGGAATATCTAACGTGCTTCTTTTGTTTATTTGACCCTTATATGGGGCATCCAGGTATTGGGCAGGAGAACTAAACCGATCGAATCACCCCAACTTCCTTCGTGCCTTAATTTGTGCATTTGCGGTGGATATGTCTGTCCCGTTTTTGCTGATGATTTTGAGGGTATGTTTTGCAAATTGTCATACAAATTGTCACACATTCATATTCTATCAGACTCCATACGCTTAACACCCGTCACATCTCAAGTCACCAATGTACATATTATCTCTGATTTATTGTTTTATATTGTTTAGTGAATAAATTCAATACAATGTTCATGTATCACTTTTTTCAAATTTCATTCGTCAGAACGGAGGATTTAACTTCGAGAATAAAATTGTATTGCTCCTTCGAAAAGTTTTACCCCCCGATCAGCCGCACGAAACATTGTGGTGAAACGACATGACTTATTGTTGTCTGACCAAAATATGGTTCATTTACTGGGGGAATAATATGCTCTCAATCACAGAATACACACCTATCTCGCATTAGATATCACATTTCCTGGTCTCACTTTAATAGAAAAATGACTAGCCTACTATGATAATGCATGACCCCATACACGCAGATGTTGAGCTAATGACGTCAGTATATACAGGTTTAGTAAACCCGGTGAAACAAGATGTGTGGCAAAAATATTACACAGGTGCACTAAACCAACAATACCAGTATCAAGATCACCTCGTGAATATTTTCAAATAAAATCCGAATGATACTTCCTAGCAAAATGCAAAAATGAATAAAATGAAATTAAAATTCATGATGTATATCAATTTAAAAAATGTTTTGAAAAATATCTTTAATACCCTATTCGTTGTTACCCTACCCCTGTGTATCAATTTTCAAATATGGCACTCACAAACTGATGATGTATTAATCACATACGGTAGAAACATAAGAAATAACTAGGCATTGTTGGTACAATGACACGGTCTTTCCATTACGGTCCCCCAAAGGTATCCTTTCATTAGAAATTAAATTCATGTCGTGTTACATATGCGATGTTGATATAATGATAATTGAACACCCTCCGTTTAATTGACAAATATACATAATGCATCATGGGCTTACAGAGGTATCATCAGGGTTCGCAGCTGCTTACAAAATCTAAAACGACGTTCATTTAATTGCAGTCGCTGGGTAACTCGGTTGGTACAGTCGAAAAATGAATTGGTGTGCCAGGTCACATCCCACACAGCATACGCCATACATCAGTGGTCCACTGTCGGCTGTACTGATGGCCCATTGTTGACTACCGCCGAAGGACCACTAAAGTTTTGTTCATCGGCCCACCGGTGGCCCGATTACTTCTGTTCCGATGGTCGGTTCTCCACTGGTGGCCCATTGTTGGTCACCGTCGGTCCACGAGTGGCTGCCATTGTTGACCCAATTGTTGGCTTGACAATGGCTGCCATTGCTCTCACGGCTGTTGTTCAACCTTGCGATGCTGTAAATACTCTAAAAATTCGATGATAGGAAGTGGTTTATCCAATGATTGAATTATTAGGGTATTTCCAGCATCGCATTGATGTTTCTGACTGATCAACAGTCTGGTTAGCAGTGGTAACCATTCCCCGAATTCCTCGAATTCCCAAAATATTTCAATCGCATCAAATTTTTAGATTAGGTGTTTTTTTCGAAGTGTACCAAATAAATATGATCATAAATATTTATTTAGTACACTTCACAAAATGGTCCAAAATCACCAAATAATCCATTATTTCGTAATCATTTTAATGATTTCAGAGGCTGATTAATTTAGTGTAATGATTGTATTCTGTCCAAAAATTGCAGATGATTGAAATATTCGAGGATTCGGTGTACTTTCAGCTAGACAATCAGATACACCTACTAATTATGACGATATGATGTAGTCTTCTTTTCAAGGAGTAACATTTTAACCAAAGAAAGCTTGTAAGACCCCCATTTTGGCAGCTATCATATCGAAGACTTTATTTCAGTCGACTGTCATGGCACACAAAATGAAATAAAATCTTCGAGAATTTTATATCCAAAACATCGTTCTCGGTATAAAAAGTGCATGATTAATTTTTCCAGATGTTTTCAGTGTTTTTAATGGTGTTCAAAATTTTAAATTATATGTTTTCTAGGAATAGTAAGTTTCCTAATTCAGACTGGATTAATGGAGCTAAAACACAGCACAATATTTAAATTTCTAGTAGATATCATCATTTTGGGACAAAGCAGATGCTTCAAACCAACCATCTCCAAACTATTTAAACGATGCTGCTTTGTCAGCTCGGCTCCTCTGCCCGGCATCTCGATCATATGAATTATTCTGCCGACTGCTGTGTCAATCTCTTTATCGTTAATTACCAGGTGATGTTTCCTCCCGCACTCTGAAACAAAAGCAGATAAGGCATTCGTCAAAATTGTCCGGATATTAATGATTAAAAACAAGGGGGTTTCTACTTCCAAGCTTTATACGAATGTAAGATCATATAGAGAATATCACCAGTGGTTAAAAATATCTCTGGCTAGCACTCATATTATCAAACTAAACCTGAAGAGAGCATTGCAAAAGCAAACCATTCAGACTAATTAAAACAGCCTGAGCTTCGTCCGAACCAGAGTCAACAGTGCGTATAATGCTTATATTCTCCTTAACAACAAAATGGGTTCCATTGGAAAAAAGACCTCAATTGGGCCCAATATATGACCTTAAACTTTCACAGAAGACGATAACAGGGTTATCCCCGACAAGGAGAAAGGAGGAGAATAGCTTAGGAGATAATGTTCAATGAAAGGAAGCTGAGGAGATAATCATCAGATTAACTGATCAGTGATGTGTCAGTGATCAGTATGGGATCAATTGATTAACAAGTTTCAGGAAATCATACAGCATAGTTGATGATCAAAGATTTCAGGACATGAGCTTGATCCTTTCAGTGAACATCTTGTTGATGTTTTAAAATCATGTATGACGTGATAAATGGCATTCACCGAAACGAATACCAGATGGAAGTGGTGGTTTAACAATCAAGGGTCATAACTCCGGGGGAAACAAGTTGGATCAGGTCAAAAGGGTCACACGTACATCCTCATTATGGTGACGATAATATGTGGCAAATTTCTAAGAATCTAGCAACATTTCCACCAGGAATTGTGTTGTGTTCACTTGAGAAGGCTGCAGACGGAATGCAGACTCATTCTTCTTGGCCACATAAAGAAAAGAGATGTAGTGTGAATTTGTAGTCCACTCTAACCAAATGTCAGCTATACAAATTATCTCTCGTACTTACTGAACACAGTATTATTCAACAAAGTCCATGAACCCGTCCTTTGCCCATCTTTCCTGACCACTTCTAGCTATGGGCAGCATAAGTCCTCAATGTGGTGGTGTGTCTGACATACATTCCACCACAAAAGGTCAAAAGCACTAGTCTGAAATCAACATGTATAGTACATGATAATTTCGCACATATATTATTTTTGCTGACATATTAATTCAATGTTCGGATATGGTAGTTGTTTCACGTCTTCAAGAAGAATTAATATTTTGTGTTCAGTCGCTGAAAAATGCAAAGACAAACTAAGTATTATAACATCCTCCCAAAAATACCCTGATCTAAATGGAGATAATATTACAAGCAAAATATCTACTAGGACAGTTTATACTAGTTTGTTTAACAAGTAAAACAGGGATTCAATAACAGCGTATCCTGGCAGATAATCTTGACTACTCCCAATATATTTCAGTAACAGCTTTCAGTAAGCAGGGTTCTGTAAAAGACAGAAAGAAAACGAATTGGAGCAATGAAATTAAATGAGTTTATTACACATAGTCTGTAAACATGTAATCATTCAATACTTGTCAGTGTAATATACAAATTACCGAATACAGGTCAAATTGACATGATTGAGGCTTTTGCATAGACAATTACATTCCAATGTCTGTAAGCCTGTATCTAGTAATTTATTTCTCATAGATCAACATCTATACAAAATGCAATAACGTGAAATTCATCAAAATTCATATAAGAAATTATATTTATTTTTATTAGCCTGACAAATCAGTACTTTATCGTTCAAGAAATATTTAATATCTCATTCAAATAGGAAGAATATCACACATAAATGAAATCATTCAATTCCTCAATATAATTATCCTATCAGTTGATTGGAGACTACTTTGTTTAGCAATGCTGCAATATTAAGAGGAGGTAAATCTCGTTTTTGGCGCGACAATAAATTTTGCCTATGCCAAATGTTTTTCCGAGCTAAATAAATTAATTAATGCGTCGTTTGCCAAACCAGTAAATTTTATTGATGTTTGACCGATCAAATGATTACATTAACACTAATTAATGTGTTAGTTGAACAAGCGACGAAATATGACGTCTACATAACCCATTTAGTATGCATACTATGACAACAAATGACTTGATTTGCTTATAGAATCTTATCCTAACAATAAACAGACATTATAGGAAAATGTAATGGAACTCTTGGACATGTTTACCTGAAGAGTGAATGTCCGTGGCACAAATTAAAAGCAAATCACAGAATTTCTGGCTGGTCTTACATGCAGGCTTGAACGCATCTCTCATACATTGGGGCAGACGATCACAGTGCCGCGCAAGGGAAAGTAACTGAACAAACATTTCGCGCCCAAAGTCGGAAGAAATTTCCCGCAGCAAATGAAATTACTTTTTGACGTAGGCCCATCATAAATGTTGTAGATATAGTTGAATAATTATGCGATCAAACTGGTCAAAAATAATATAATTTGACTATCACTTTTGTTTTGCCCGAGGGAATATTATTTTTTTTTTAAATTAATATTTTATTCATTTTTCCGAAATACACACACATGCAGGCAATACACGGCAATATAGTCCTGGCTCTGGGGGGGTTTCTGTGTACATCTCTCTTTTACAGCAAAACTTGGGATTTTCCAGTTCTATATGTTGAGACCATTGGAAAAAGTTTGGGTAACACTCCTAGATCAAGTACGTTTTTTCTGCACAGCCCAATACATGATTATGACATTGGCCAAAATGCTGAAATTGAGTCTTCATATAATAATTCACTGGTAGACAGAATTAGATTCAAATGTAACATTTATTTATCATGTTTAGACATAACTAACACATTTTTAGCATGGTTCAATACCATAAACCTTCTTTTTCAGCAAAAAATACGCTATTTAGCGAAATTTTGCCCCAAAATCACTTTCAATTTGAAAGTCGCTCAAAATTCGATCACCCCTCAGACACCCAATTTTGTAGATAAAGCAACCAAAATTGGTAAGAAGTTTCCTTATTAAGACTTTTGATAACTGCATGCATCATATTTATGATTGTATAGTGACAGTGGGATCAAAAGTCAACAAAAGTTACCCCTACCCCCAAAAAGCGACATTAACCAAATTTGGTTAAATTGGTCTAGCTTTAAAAGTAAGTCTGATATGAAGTTGGTTTTGGTGCCTATGTATGGGATTTTGATACCGGGCTATTCATTGGAACCATAATCAACCCCTTTTGAGTTGATCTAATTTGCATAAATTCAAAATGGCCGCCAAAAGCTTCAGGTTAAGACATCAGTCAGGAAAGATAAAGACAAAGTAAGTGTTATAGTAAGTCCAATAGAGTTTTTTGTATGGATCTGTGGTGTTACAATCATGAAATATCACTGCTTAATCATTGTATGTGGGCTATACCAATTCAAATTGATTAATTTGCATAAATCCAAGATGACAGCCATGTACAGACAAAATTGGCAGTGGTTAATTACATGCCCAGCCATGATTAATCGCGATTTTTAACACAAACGCAAACAAAACTGTTTGAGTACAATCCATCCAGTGATTATCTCTCTCAGAACTACTTAAGAAGGTGCTGCCATCTACCTTAAGGAAACTACAACATTTTGAAGCCATGTGCATTTCAGGGAGCAGACATTTTGTTTTGGACCTGTTCTTTGTTCGCTTGAGGAGCTACCCATTCGTTCTATGGAAACTGCGTCTGTGTCTTGTCCGATGAAAGGGTATAGATTATTATGAGGAACAACCCAAATAGGGTTTCAGCAGCAATGTTCGTATCATGATAATTTGTTTCCTGATCCCTCTAATTGGTCAACATGCATATCCAATGGGCCTATGTTTGTCACGAGGGCCAAACTCAGGAAGTATTTTTTTTTATAGATACTTGGTATATACTGGATTAATGTGACTTTAACATCTCCATGATTGGTCTTTGTCATCTTCTGGCACTCTAACAGCGTTATATATGTCATAATAAGCCATTAAAAGCAAGACCTGTGACTAGTAAGTGGTGCCCTCTTTTTTGGAGTTGTTGAACTAAATTTCCACTATTTTCGATGCATAGTGTGTTGAAAATTGCTTAAATATGGATAAATATATCACTGTGGCTTATCAGTCATTTACATTTCATATTTTCAGTATACAGTCGATCCTTGCCAGTGGTTAGTTAGACTTAGAGCATCAACAGTTTCGGTTTGCATCAACGTCAAGGATTGTTTGTTAACGTGTGATGTGACTAAATCAGCATCTGCCAGAAAAGCACAGGGAATAAAACCGTGAGCACAACTAATGGTTGCAAAAGGATACGAGAAACAAGTGACGTCCACAATGATCAAGTTCTCAAGCGACTTAAGCTGGTTAAAGGAGATGAGTTTGTTTATCATGTTACCAATGAATGTTATAAAAAGAACACCATGACTTCTGTTCTCTATAGAAAAATGAAGAGTCTCGCTAAATGCCAAGACCCTTCGCATCCTGAGTAGGAAGAAGATAGAAGTACTCGTTCCCAGGCTGTCCTCCATCCACCGAATACAGAGACGACCACAACAGCCTTACGACAAGTGAAATGTGTTATCTGTTACAGTAAATCCCACAAACAACAGTGCACAAAATATCGCATCAGTGAATCAGGCCGTGCTTCAGCCTTTCTAGTTGCGACAAACTTGTTTCAAGATGACGTCTTCACCCGAACGTGTGACCTTCAAGATTCGCATTGTTTATGCGATTTACTGTCACAGATAATACACTTCGCTTGTCGTAAGGCTGTCGTGGTCGTCTCTCTTTTCGGTGGATGGCGGACAGCCTGGGAACGAGTACTTCTATCTTCTTCCTGCTCAGAACGCGAAGGGTCTTGGCATTTAGCGAAACTCTTCCGAGTCGCAGTCGAATCAAACGAGTCGCATCAAACGAACTGTCTTCGGGCGGTCCTGAGAGTGTTACAGATTTAATTGTTACCAACAGATCCTTGACGTTCTGATGCTCTAATTCTAACTAACCAATGGCAAGGACCGACTGTATACTGTAAATATGAAATGTAAAAAACTGATAAGCCACAGTGATATACTTATCCGTATTCAAGCAATTTTCAACACACTATGCATCGAAAATAATGGAAATTTAGTTCAACAACTCAAAAAATGAGGGCACCACTTACTAGACATAGGTCTTGTTTTTAAAGGTTTATTTCACTCAAATTGTCTTATGTAACGCTGTTAGAGTGCCTGAAGATGACAAATTACAACACATATAAGGGAAGTGGGAAGAGGTGCCGACATACTGACTGCGTCACATGACTTCACAGAATAGTCCTCTGGTTAACCTATTCTAAAGCACATACCAAGAATCTAACAATTCGTGATATGTGTTGTATCTCAGGTACGCTTTTATTGTACCTGTTCATGTGGCAACTTGGATGATATGACCACACGGCCCCTAGCACCGGCATAAGCGGTATTAGATACAAATCTAGAGAGCTATGATGGAAATGCTCTGACAACTCGTATACTGGTAATTGGTGAGCTGTTTCGCTGTGACAACTCGTACATTGGAGATTGGTGAGCTGTTTCGTCGTCAGATGTAAATGACGGCATTTAACACAAAAGACTAGTCTGTAAGGCCCGATGTCGACCCAGCATCAACTTCCCACAAGTGCCAACATATATCAAAGACCAAAAGGTCTGTACAGGGGGCGGGCCTCGGGGACGAAACGTCCACCAGCAGAATCTCGCCATATACAGGAAAAATTACAACACATATAAGGGAAGTGGGAAGAGGTGCCGACATACTGACTGCGTCACATGACTTCACAGAATAGTCTTCTGGTTAACCTATTCTAAAGCACATACCAAGAATCTAACGATTCGTGATATGTGTTGTATCTCAGGTACGCTTTTATTGTACCTGTTCATGTGGCAACTTGGATGATATGACCACACGGCCCCTAGCACCGGCATAAGCGGTATTAGATACAAATCTAGAGAGCTATGATGGAAATGC
Organism: Hanleya hanleyi; assembly: GCA_036873755.1. Classification (NCBI taxonomy): domain Eukaryota; kingdom Metazoa; phylum Mollusca; class Polyplacophora; order Lepidopleurida; family Hanleyidae; genus Hanleya; species Hanleya hanleyi. The sequence goes on from JAVTVY010009698.1 coordinate 47,900, forward strand.
TCTGACAACTCGTATACTGGTAATTGGTGAGCTGTTTCGCTGTGACAACTCGTACATTGGAGATTGGTGAGCTGTTTCGTCGTCAGATGTAAATGACGGCATTTAACACAAAACACTAGTCTGTAAGGCCCGATGTCGACCCAGCATCAACTTCCCACAAGTGCCAACATATATCAAAGACCAAAAGGTCTGTACAGGGGGCGGGCCTCGGGGACGAAACGTCCACCAGCAGAATCTCGCCATATACAGGAAAAATTACAACACATATAAGGGAAGTGGGAAGAGGTGCCGACATACTGACTGCGTCACATGACTTCACAGAATAGTCTTCTGGTTAACCTATTCTAAAGCACATACCAAGAATCTAACGATTCGTGATATGTGTTGTATCTCAGGTACGCTTTTATTGTACCTGTTCATGTGGCAACTTGGATGATATGACCACACGGCCCCTAGCACCGGCATAAGCGGTATTAGATACAAATCTGGAGAGCTATGATGGAAATGCTCTGACAACTCGTATACTGGTAATTGGTGAGCTGTTTCGCTGTGACAACTCGTACATTGGTGATTGGTGAGCTGTATCGTCGTCAGATGTAAATGACGGCATTTAACACAAAAGACTAGTCTGTAAGGCCCGATGTCGACCCAGCATCAACTTCCCACAAATGCCAACATATATCAAAGACCAAAAGGTCTGTACAGGGGGCGGGCCTCGGGGACGAAACGTCCACCAGCAGAATCTCGCCATATACAGGAAAAAATTACAACACATATAAGGGAGTGGGAAGAGGTGTCGACATACTGACTGCGTCACATGACTTCACAGAATAGCCCTCTGGTTAACCTATTCTAAAGCACATACCAAGAATCTAACGATTCGTGATATGTGTTGTATCTCAGGTACGCTTTTATTGTACCTGTTCATGTGGCAACTTGGATGATATGACCACACGGCCCCCAGCACCGGCATAAGCGGTATTAGATACAAACCTAGAGAGCTATGATGGAAATGCTCTGACAACTCGTATACTGGTAATTGGTGAGCTGTTTCGTTGTGACAACTCGTATATTGGCGATTGGTGAGCTGTATCGTCGTCAGATGTAAATGACGGTAATTAACACAAAAGACTAGTCTGTAAGGCTCGATGTCGACCCAGCATCAACTTCCCACAAATGCCAACATATATCAAAGAC
>JAVTVY010009699.1:0-43884 GCA_036873755.1 Hanleya hanleyi
ATATAAGGTAAGCAGACAGTTTCTGAATGTGCTCGATTTTTGCTAATACTTACTGGGATATACTGGTATAACGTACAACTAACTACGTGTTACCCCCCTGGAAGGTATCATTTGTGGTACGGTTTTGATCAAAACCTTCGTCAAAATCTGGAAATAATAAAAAAATTGAATATTGTGTATTTTTGACGAAAAAATAATTTTGTGTGTGGGTGTTTCTAGATAATATATGTCCAGTAGTTGCCCAATAAGTTATCTTGGAATTTTATGTTGTGTAAATGTTCGTAATGACAAGTTATCCCACAAAATCGAAATCCCGCCGAACTCGAGGTTTTTAAGAATTAACGAGATTTGGTAAATTTTAATATTTAAATGAACTGGCGAATTTTTCCATATTATGGTTCAACTGATGGTCTAGATAACTGGAATATTAAATTCGGAAAAGTGTCAAAATCTGGCGATTTAATGTTTCTTGGAGAAAAAACTTATTTCATGAAACTGGTGAATGACCAAATTAGATTAAAAAGCCACAGGGGTGAAGTCATGCCTATAGTGACCTGTCTGGATACACCTGTGTACTATGTACTATAATTCTGCGAATATATTATAGATTGTTTATTTCACCGAACTGTTGGCTTTTTCCTCTACCTGTTTAGGTGAGAGTTGCAGTTCTGCATCAAGTGTTGCTCATGTTTAATAGATGAAATGTCTGATATAAGTCTACTCACAGTCAATGCTAGTTTAATTAATGATTGGTTCCTACATAATTGCTAATACCGGTGATTTTCTTTTCTGTGAACCAACCTATCAAGAATAATCTTAGCATTTCTGGAAATGTAAAATAGCCTGTTAAAATATAAACCACAGAATCGGACTTGAAAAACACAGTCTAACGATAGTTTTGTATGTTTCAGTTCGCTGGTGCCTTGGAACGGCAATATTTACAGGCCTTCCAGCGACAGAATCAAATGGCACCGGGATACGTTCCTGAGACGAAGACTTTGTAGCAACTACTAAGGACACAATTGTGTCGTTGTCAGGTCGGCAGCTAATGTCGTAATCGCGTCATCAGCAGGCGACTCATGCAGAGTCGACCAAAAATGACGCAATTAGGACATTTATATCATTAGTAGTTGCTATTGCAAGTATATCAAAGATTTAGTCATACATCATGTGTGATATATTTGTTTGCCTCAAATAATTACTGATTCCCAGTTGTGAAAATAAGCGGAAACATGCTCGTTACCACTTTTTTAGTGACAGTCTCCTACTATTGTCACAATGCAGTTGTGACATTTTATGCTAATGGCAAAATTGTCGTAATTCTCTGCATGAATTCAACCGCTATTGCCGCAATTGTGACATTACCTGGCGACTCTGCATGCACGCAATTACGACATTTATGTCATTAGTAGTTGCTACTGCAAGTATGTCAAAGATTTAGTCATAAATCTTGTGCGATATATGTTTGTCTCAAATAATTACTGATTCCCAGTTGTGAAAATAAGCGGAAACATGCTCGTTGCCACTTTTTTTTTAGTGTCGCATGCTATTGTCACAATGCAGTTGTGGCATTTGCTGGCCACATGCACTGCTGATGACACAATTGTCGTAATTGCGACAATTGTGTCATTAGTAATTTTAAAAAAACTACTTAAAAGACTACTACCAACAAACTAAGTACCGGTATATTCATGCACCATCCTCCGAAGTATGGCTTATTTAACTCCCGAGAATGTCTACTCAACATATTTCAGTGCGTATGGACAAAATACGTAAATTCAGGTAAAGTAAAACGCTGAAGTATCTCGATGGCGTGAGCTTTCATTTGATATATGAATTGGAGTAATAGGATCTTCGCGTGTACCGTGGGCCTTGAAAAGTGAGAAAAGTGAGAAATTACAGCCCAGCTCACCAGTTTGTTTTGCTTCGATACGGACTTTGACAGCTTTGTGGGCCCTGCTGTATAGGTTAAATGACAAAGAAATAACGTGGTTATTCGGTGGGCTATGTAAATTTCGCTTACCGTTACCTCTTTGTTGCATCTGTGGGTTAAAATTTGCTGAATGCCAAAAAAACTGCCATACTTCGACAATTTGGACGGAAGTATGACTTGTTTACCTCCGGAGATCGCAATTCAGAGCGAAACCTCCCGAGAATGGCATTTTGATTGTCCAGTGTGCTGTAGAAAGCTCTGGGTTATAGTTTCCTTACTATTATTCTCCCTGAGGAACAAGGACTGATGCGAATTAAATGAGAGTAACGTCACTTCAGGTCCGTCATAATTGAGCAGAAATGGGAGATTTCGAAATATAACCGAAAATTTAGTTTATCCCTTATATTTTGCCCCGTTAAAAATGAAACCCCGGCCCGTTTACATTGAAGCTTAACCGACAAAAATGTAACCAGCTTTAATCGCCCGAAAGGTGGAATTGAACCACTCCGACGCTAATCGGCTACAGGTTTGAAGCCTGCACCCCAGACCACTGAGGCTCATCCGGGCGATAGATACAGGTGGGCCAGGTGTTTATATACCTGTTATCTATGATAGTCGACTACATGCAGGTATTCTAATGTACTGAGATCAAGAATGCAGTTTAAATGAGCACAAGACTAATAAACGACTTATAAGATGAACATGAATTAAAGTAGAATTTGCCATTTTGATAGTTCCTGGTCATGGCGATAATATAGGATACAATTAACCTATGGTGAAATTAACACAGATGTTAACCGGAATATTTACAGGATTCTCTGGCTGGTGCCTGACACACTTAACTGTTGGCTGAGCTGAGGAGGGATTGGCGACATTTGGAGAAAACATTCATGAGGCTATAGGGAAATATCTCTTGTGGAAGTCCATATATGGATATGCATCATGAGAAAGTAGTTTCATGTCTAAAACTGCTCATGCGAAATAAAATATTTAGTCCCATTGTCATGACAACATAATTAACATGATTAATGCCAGCCATTTAAATCAGAAGAACAGTACTGCCCGTAGTCATTTCACGAAGTGAATTTTTCTGTGTAGTAGACCTAAATAGCTAAGTTTTTACGGAGCCGTAAAAGGGACATGAGGATTTTTTTTTGTATCAACCATTAAGTCGTTGGAACGACTTATTATGTCGTTAGAACGACTTATGTCGCTAAAACGACTTATTAAGTCGTTAAAACGACATAATAACTCGTTATAACGACTTAATAAGTTCGGACTTTTTTCTATAACTTGCGGGCGTAACGCTTTTTGGTTTGGTGATGATGTAAACGGGGAACCCATCAAATCTAGAATATTATAAATATTTATTGCATGGACATTATAAGAGGAATATACTGTTGTCCTGAAAGCCTGCAAAGAGAGTCTGTTAAGTTATGTCGGGACTTTCGCACCCCCCCCCCCGCCCTCTCATTTACGCCAGTGGAATAATAGATAAAGTCATCGGTGTCGTCATCAGTGGTAGAGAACGCTCAGTTCTAGTGGAACCGGTGTGGGTTGTTATCTGTGGTTGTGATCTGGAGCCTGAGTGTAAACAGTACTGGGTCCAGGTGCAGGACCAATCATGTCTTCAAATGTGTCGTACATGGTGTCATATTAAAGCGGGTGTGATCTGGGGTGTAAATACAATGCGAATGGGGTGCTGTCCAAGTTGACCTGAAGTCATGATGCGCATTAGCTCCGGTGTAGCCTTGTTCCATACTACGTGAGAACAACGCTACGGCTGCAAGCCAGTCACCAGATCGAGTTGTTGGGAAATTGCCGTACGGACAATATTTGCCGAACCAATTGACCATAACCAATAAAATAACTCGATTCTATGTCCACTTACCTTTCATAAAAATCCTTGTTTATGAGTGACCGTCCGTTTTTAGCTTGGCAAGAGATCGAAACTCGGACGAGGGGGGTAAAACTGTCCACATCGCCGCCATCTTTACATCGGTAAGTTTTACATGGACAGTATAACCCCCTCGTCCGAGTTTCGATCTCTTGCCAAGCTAAAAACGGACGGTCACTCATAAACAAGGATTTTTATGAAAGGTAAGTGGACATAGAATCGAATTATTTTATTGGTTATGGTCAATTGGTCTGGCAAATATTGCCCGTACGGCAATTTCCCAACAACTCGATCTGGTGACTGGCTTGCAGCCGTAGCGTTGTTCTCACGTAGTATGGAACAAGGCTACACCGGAGCTAGATGCGCATGCACAGTCGAGGAATAGTAGAAACGGAATTTTCGGGTGCGCAGATTACATATACTGTGTGGAATTTCACTTCCATGAGAAAGATGGTTCAGATATATTTATGAAAGACCCGTTCTCTTGAAATGTGAGAGAGACAGTGATAAATAGTGGGTCTGCGAGCGCCTTAGGTGCTCGCCCTTGCCGCTAGACGGCGCAGGTAACGCCCGCATGCTCAGTTTAATGTACATCCGGGTAATCCTTTTTCACCACGCTGCCATCATGGGTCGCATGCACAATTTTGGGTAGGAAATAAACCCTCAAATGTCAGTTATTATAATGAGTTTTACAACTCTACACTTTTAATAAAAGAAAGGATGATTATTTGAAGCCCGGTGCTCTCACTGAGATCCCGGCCTGTAAAAACAAAGTACAAATTACGAAGTTTATATTTATACATTTGTAGTGTCGAAAATCGGCGCATTGATGATATCCAGTGAGATGTATTGTGGGGGATTTTTCCCATCGCATGCCAGTCTTTTGGCGATTTCTTCGTAATGGCTTGGGAGTATGGCCATGAAAATTCACCCACTTGTCGATCTAGACACGATGAAGATATTGAAAGAAGAAAAATGAAGAAAAGAAATTTCATATTTACATTTATTTTGTACATAATTTTAGTCAATGGGAAATGTCAATCGGGCTTGACCCAGCTTAGGCTTTAGCCACATATATGCTACTCAGTGCCACGACTGAGTTGCACATCCTTACTAGGACAGACATCAGTAGCGTCATTTTCTTCATGGCCAAACATGACAAAAATGTATAATGACTATGGCATTTAACGGGTTGTAAACACGTCAAATATACTTCCCTCCCCTGACACAAATTACCTGGCTCATTCCTGCAGCGCAAGTACACGTAAATAGCATCAACTCCTGTCACTATCTTCCTATCACGCTCAAATGTTGAAAATGGCAGAAGTACAAGAAACGCTCCAATGCGCATGCATCGCTAATAACACTTAACACTTTACGATGTCGTAAAGAAGAAGGCATCATCAGCTAGTGGGCGGGGCCTAACGCACGTGGTCAAGCTGGGGCTATTTACGTGTACTTGCGCTGCAGGAATGAGCCAGGTAATTTGTGTCGGGGGAGGGAAGTATATTTGACGTGTTTACAACCCGTTAAATGCCATAGTCATCATACATTTTTGTCATGTTTGGCCACGAAGAAAATGACGCTGCTGATGTCTGTCCTAGTAAGGATGTGCAACTCAGTCGTGGCTACATACACTGAGTTGCATATGTGGCTAGACCCAGCTAAGTATAACAACCACAAATGCAGCGTCAAATTGATCTGCAAGTGTCAAACAATACAACCGGAGTAATATTCGCCCAATATAAAGTCAAATTCACCTGAAAAATGAAAGAGTATGAGGTTAAAAATTAATATTGAAAATGATATGGTTAATATTTTCATCTGTAGGTACAGTCACTGGTCCAAAAACAATACACTTTTCAATAATCTGCTCTGTGTGGGAAGCCTTTGTCCTTAATCCTGACATCAATTATGTTGATCATTTGTCGCCGAAAAAACAATTACTTTTTACGAACATCGTATATGAAGAATTACAGCGCCATAAACACAAAGCGACAGAAACACCCGAAAGTGATATACTGGGTCCAAAGCGATGCAGTAAATGGAGGCGGTATAATAAAGAATATACCAACAAGGTGTTCACTTTTTTGTAATAAGTATGGAGTGTTGATGGTATATGATTGGGAAATAATAAGATGATACAGTTAATTCATGTAGTCCAAAATCATTCCCGCAATCTTTGTTTGGTCACCAGATAACATGATATGCAGGGGGAATCCCGGACATGTATCGCTTTTAGACTACGTAGGCACACAGTGCAAGATGTGGTTATTTTCAACGGTTTGTCGTGAAGACAGTTCTCATTTCTCATTTTCTTTTTATGAAGAACTTTTATGAGGTCACATGTCACTACAATCTAATTAAAATTAAATCCTATCTGCTCCCCATTTGGATATATCGCTTGTAGGATCTAACGGGCTTGCAGTAACTCGCGTGTTAACCAATCCGGAGAACACTTTCTAGTGCTTTGAAGAGAACATTGATGACAAAGAATTTTTGGTTGGCTGAGACGAATTGGCCGGCTCGCTGGCGGGGTGTCTTTTCATGTTGCCGCGGTCCCGACATTGTGGCGCCATAATATGGCGTAGATATATGGACTTATCTTTGGTGAAAACATTGGGGTAAATGGACACAGTGAACCTATCTCCCATTCCCGACTGCAAATAGATGCTTCTAGGTGCGACCGTGGTGACATAATGCTATTAATTATCCATGGTATGGGCGCTCAGAACACCAAATTCAATTGAAATACGTAAGATCCTATATAGCGACCTGTATGATTGGGGAGCATTGCTAGGATATTAATTTATTAAGATTGATGTCACTAAACGTGTACTTTACAACTAAAAAAATCATTTAACCAGTTAACCCATTTCAAGAGTCTGAGAATCCAGGGGTTCATAAAATTTACACTTTACAGCTGTTAATAAGCTGTAAAATGCACTCAAAACTCAATAGAGAAGACAAAAATCATGGTAAAAGGGGGTTAAATTCTGGAAAATCTAAATATTGATTGAATAAAAACTCAATTTAGAGAGGAAAACAAAAATGAATATTGAAAAATTATACCGGTACGGAATATTTTGATGTCTATGAACCCCTGCAATCTGTAGCACCAAACACGACTGGCTAGACATAACTGTTGTAAGTTAGTCAAGCCTTAGAAGAGTTACCCCAGGGACAAGGAGTTTTCAGATTCGCCGCTTCATATTTTAACAGATCCCTCAATGATTGTAAACTAAAAAGGGTTACCTGGGGCATTAGATTACCCTAATTTGGGCAACATCTCTGTTTGGTGCGTCAAATTTTGTTCTGGCTAAATATGTAGGCTTTGACTCAATTATGACACTTAATTGATGACGAATCTCCATGAGCATAATTGAACATCGATTCTCAATGCAAGTAAAATATTATTTTTTTTTTTTTTTTTCCCCCCTCTCTGATTTTGGCACATCCTAATTTGGGCACAACGTTTAATGGTAACCAAAATAACCAAACTTGCTTGTTTATAAGGATGACTTAATAGTTCATTAAAGTTGTTTTATTATCAGTCCAAGTGTCAATAAGGTTTGAGATTGAATTTGACATTTTTTTTGTACATTTCAGTAAAGGTATATCCCAGTCTGCCCTTCCCTACAGACGGTCTATCCCCACGGTAAGTGCGTTTATAACCATATTTCTGGTGAGAAAATAGTGTGCAGGTTTTCTCGGGTTAAGGCAATCCCACTCTCTAAAATAGAGGTGAAAAAAAAAGTCGTTTTTGCTCAATAAGTTTTGGTTCCTTCTTAACCAATGCTCCAAAACTGCAGTAATCTAGCTATCAGCTTGTTCTTTACACAGCTTGTCTGTATGTTTTCATAGAGTGTACAGGTGGTATTTGTTGGAACCTTTAAGTATTTTAGCATGGTGGTGTTAAGATTTAGAAGAGGCTCATAAATTCACTATTGAAATAGGTGTGTGAATGAATACTTTAGATTTGGGGCAGGACATAAAATTTAACACATATCATTGTCCTGGATTGAGACTTTTCTAGAAATACAAATGGAAGAAAAATTAAAAACCCATCACTGTGCCAAAAGTATCCATGACCAGAAACAAAAGACATTTCTATGGCTGTAGTGTAGTTGATTTTCGGGATTATTGGGATTTTCGAATAGTTAGGACCGCGGTTTCTCGCGAATGGGCCGTCACGTGACTTGGCAAAAATTGCCCGTTCGAATTCACTTAGGGTCGCGAATACTTCGAGAACTTACCGTATATAGCTATTGAATAACATCCTGTATTTCACGGTCTGATTCCTCATCTGATGGACTTGACCATTTGACGATCTCACTCTCGGCAGTGGTCCCAGGTGTATTCCATGCCATGAAGATCTCCCAGTGAAACATATTTTGATCGACTGTATACGTTAATTGCCCTAATAAATCTATCACCGGAAGTGATATTTGAGGTGGTAAAACAGAGGGGTGATCGATTTATTGCAAATGATTGAACAGTGGCAATTCCCGAAAGTCAGATATTCAGCGATGGCCCCTAGTTAGCAGAGAATGAATCGTCATGGGTCAGGTTGCAAACACTGACAATTTTGAAAACTGTGTCCGTGTATAATTGAGTTGTCTGAAATTCTATTCAAGTGGCCAGGGGTTGATGAAATACAATTCGACTTATTGGATTTTGTAAATACTCCAGCATATGGAGGTGAATTACCCCGTTGTCCCTTGGACAACTCTGGTTTGACAGACAACAAAGACAACAGAGTAGTCTCCCTTTACCAGGAAATAGAAAGATGATAGCCGCTTGCGACTGGCTTGGAAATCTTTTCCAAGGTTAGAAGTTCAAGACTTCAAATAACAGTTGCAAGTTTATATGATTAGTCAGTGATAGGTCTAGAGTCATGCTACATATGTTCTTAACTACTTCCATTACTGTTTTTTGTTCCCCACTGACACATGTCAACAAGGGAACATTTAGCGCGAGTGTGATCATTTTTTTTGACAAACAGGATCTATTGAAAATCGGGGGTGATTGAATTATTACAACTTCCGATTTTATTTTTCTCCGAAAATTGTGGGGGATCGATTAGAGGAATTACCGTAGATTTTCGGATTGTAAGAGATTCTTTTAATCGAGCAGCTACTTTAGAAAATCTTTATAGTTGGGTGAAAGAAGATTCGATTTTAGGTTATTCGAGAGAATTCAGTCGGTTGTATAAGTTGTAATGTGTGTACAGGTTATGTATGTGTCGTGTTGATCACTTCTAGATTGTTGGATTGTTGACTGGTTTCATTAGCATAGTTAGACAAGAACTTTGTTTGATCGTCACTGTAAAGCTGAAATACACGACATTAACCTTAATTCTCTCTCTCAACAGTGGCTGAAGTTGTCGTCTGAGGATGTGGAGGAGCAGATTTATAAACTGGCCAGGAAAGGTCTCACCCCTTCACAGATTGGTGAGTCCATTCATCCATGGAGGAAGTTCCTTCCATTTGATTAATAATAGGCAAGGTCAATCGATAATTCTATAAATCAGCATAGGATTTGAAGAAAGAAAGGGGAGTATCCTTGTCTCGTGGTCCTCTATGGTAAGTCCTCTAAAAATTCAATCGCAACCTTGAAAATAAACACCTGACAATTCTAATAAACCCCCTGCAAATCTAAATGAGATAGCCCTTCATATACATACATGATGGCTTAAAAGACATGGTATGTTCCATTTCTCCTAGTAGGAGTGATAGGTTTGTGTTCGGTGTCTTATTTTCGGGCTTCCAATCACCTGAAAGGGAGTGACATTTCCGCTAGAGAATTTGGAAAGGGGAGGGGGCATGGTGTTGGCCAGAGACCCTTCCACCTCTCCATTGGACAGGCAATTTCAAATTTGGACAGGCAAAAATTGGAAAATTTAACATGGGAGAGATAGGAAAATTAGAGAAGCTGACTGTCCAAATCTAGGAAAATGTGATATTGGGACAGGCAGATTTTAAATCGGGTGGACCGCCTTGAAAGGGGGGATGGGGGGGGAGGGGGTGGTCATATTTTTTAGCTTACAGAGTTGAAGAAATGACCCAAAATCATGCAGATAATCAATATTTCTTCATTATTTTAATGATTTTAGAGGGTGATCAAATTTACTAGAATGACTGATTAAATTTTTTTCACAAACCTTTAATTTGACCACATCATAGAGAATCTACAGTATTAAAATGTAAAATATCTAATTTTGATAGGGTGACCATATTATTAAAGAATCAACAGTATTATAATGTCAAATATGTAATTTTGATGATGTGACCACATTATTAAAGGATCCACAGTATTATAATGTCAAATATGTAATTTTGATAGTGTGACCACATTATTAAAGGATCTACAGTATTAAAATGTAAAATATGTAATTTTGATAATGTGACCACATTATTAAAGGATCTACAGTATTATAATGTCAAATATGTAATTTTTGATAGGGTGACCACATTTTTAAAGATAGTGTGACCACATTATTAAAGGATCTACAGTATTATAATGTCAAATATGTAATTTTGATAGGGTGACCACACTTTAAGGATCAACAGTATTATAATGTCAATTATGTAATTTTGGTAGGGTGACCACATTATTAAAGGCAGTGTGACCACATTATTAAAGGATCTACAATATTATAATGTCAAATATGTAATTTTGATAGGGTGACCACGTTATTAAAGGGTCAACAGTATTATAATGTCAAATATGTAATTTTGATAGGGTAACCACATTATTAAAGGATCTACAGTATTATGTCAAATATGTAATTTTGATAGTGTGACCACATTCTTAAAGGATCAACAGTATTATGTCAAATATGTAATTTTGATATGGTGACCACATTATTAAAGGATCTACAATATTATAATGTCAAATATGTAATTTTGATAGTGTGACCACATTCTTAAAGGATCAACAGTATTATAATGTCAAATATGTAATTTTGATAGGGTTACCACATTATTAAAGGATCTACAATATTATAATGTCAAATATGTAATTTTGATATGGTGACCACATTATTAAAGGATCAACAGTATTATAATGTCAAATATGTAATTTTGATATGGTGACCACATTATTAAAGGATCTACAGTATTATAATGTCAAATATGTAATTTTGATCCGGTGACCACATTATAAAAGGATCTACGGTATTATAATGTAACATATGTGAAGGATTGGATGAAAATACAGGAAGTGTTCTGAAGGCTCTTGTATTAATATGGTGATGAGAAAAGATCCAATAATTATTTCAACACATAGTGACAAATTTATGGTGCGGTTTGGTGAGATTTTGGCCCCCATGAGGTGTGGTTTGGAGTGCCAAAATGAAATACCACACCCGAACAAAATTTTTCAGTTAGCTTGAAGTATCTTGTTATTTGCTCGGAGTAATTTCCATGCCCTTGGTCTTGGGGGTTTTTGAATCCTGAAGAAGTGGATTGGTGCAAAAGGAACTTTTTCGAGGTTTCAGCGTGAAAACAGTAATTTTTCCTCTTCGTAGACATGTAAAGCCAGTTCAAAACCAAGATAAACAACTTTACCTCAAAATATTGGTTTTGAACCGGCTACATATGTTCACAAAGAAAAAAGGTCCTTTTGTGACCCTCAATGCACTGAACTGTATGACCTGTATCAGGTGAGCACAATTAAAATACTTGACTTGCAATTGATTCTCAGCGAAGATATTCTTGGCTAATATTACTGATGTTTCCCTGTCACAGGTGTGATATTGCGAGATTCCCATGGTGTTGCCCAGGTGCGGTTCGTTACAGGAAACAAGATCCTGCGTATCCTCAAGGCCAAGGGTCTGGCTACGGACATCCCTGAGGATCTCTACCATTTGATCAAAAAGGCGGTGGCCATCCGAAAACATCTTGAGCGTAACAGGAAGGTAGGCATTCATCCACTACGACAAGTTTTTTTCCATCCTTGAAAGGGCCCCTCTGTGGCCGAGTGGTCTAAGGCGCTTCGCTGGTGACCGCTAGCCTCACACCGCTGAACCGGTACGGGTTCGAACCCAGCTGGTCCATGTGTGAAAGTTTGTCAGTTACTTGCCGACGGGCGGTGGTTCTCTCCAGGTACTAAAGCTTCCTCCACCAACCAAACTGACACCATATGAGTGGAACAAACTTGAGTGTGACATTAAACCAAATCTCTCTCCCCCCACCCTTGAAATTTGAATCAATCAGTCTGCCTATCACGGCAAGGTTGAATATCTATTTTAACCTAATTCTTGTCTGTGATATTTTGGTGTGATATAAACTTCGCAGAGCATCCAGATCCTATTTTGATATTTTTCTGACCTAATTAGAAGTAAATCTATCGAAAATCAAAGAAAATCGCCTCTACCTCCCATACTATTTCACTCTGGATGTTGTGCCTTCAGGACACAAACATACTTAAAGGTATAGACAGGGGTTTTTCTAGCCGATTTCTCATCGTGGTAATCCCGATGAGAAATTTTGAAAATTGAGTTTTAGAGGATTTTTGTAAATTGAGTTTTCCCTCGACAAATTCAGTTTCTTTTAATTTTCGATATTTTTTGAGTTTTACTGATATTTCCTCGCCCATATCATTGTGAATTTGTATCTAAATAAACTTATTTTAATCCTTGAACCTTGTCCGAGTTCGCGATCCGACGTCTGTTTTCGTTGTTGTTGTTTACTGGCGCACTGTGACTCTCCGCACAAAGGTGATACTGACAATTTGAACGAATGGTGCATAGGAGAACCTTTGATAGGAGAGTGTTGGGCAGTATCGCGCTCATTCATTGGACAGGCAGTTCATTATCATCCAATGAAATATAACGTTAAGAAGATTGCCAAATACCATCTTCGCAATATTGCTGACATCATCAGTAAATGCGCTGCAAGATTCACTCTGACAGGATCGTTTGCCAGGCAGAAATTGTTGCTTCAAACGATGTTGATCTGGTATTTTACAGCTAGCTACCACTCGAAACAGAATAAAACTTGTGCAATATAGACATTAATGTACAAAATATAAGAATGCTTTGACTGCAATGACTAATGAACTGCAAAACAGTGGGCAAACAGGGCCTGATCTAGACTTTTAGTTTGGGCACCCTTACCTGGCTCAGAGTGTGATAAGTTATAGTGAAATAGGCAGCTATGTGGGACCGTCGAAGCCCATGGAAGCTGTGGGAGTATTGAATGGTCTAAATACAGCCTGATTACTTAATATTTGGCAATAGTAATTGCATTAATATAGGTTTCAGCCTGTTCAGAGGGAATTTGCTAACAAAAATATTTGTTTTGTTTTTTTTTGTTTTTTTTGTGTTTTTGTTTTTTTGTTTTTTTTTCATTTGGGCGCCCAAATTCATGGCGCCCAAACCCGTTATAACGGGTTCAAAAACGGCCTGGATCAGGCCCTGGCAAAGAAATTAGACACGGAAATTGGGTGGCCCAGGTTTTGCAACAACAACAACGAAATGTATCTGACGATCTCCTCAATGAAAAATTACCATTTTCAAGGTCATAAAATCAACAATCTTGGGTTGTTGATTCTCTTTTAAGTATAACTGAAAGGCATAGTACCATTTGATTGGATTTTCAAACAGAATACTTGATAAACATCGTATTGTTTTTTCTTCTTCTAGGCAATTTCGATGGATTTTTACTCCGCCAAAAACTACATCTTGTATACAGAAATTCGACAAAGTTAATCATGCAGTCATATTTATTTCATGTTAGCTAACAATTATAAACAACTATTCCTGGAAAAAACAGCTACCTTTTGTAGTACTGAGTACGAAGCCAGATACTATCTTTGTCAGGGCAACACATTCCAAATGTTAGATACTAAGTTATTGATGCCTGCCAAAGTGTCGGTCACCAGTGAAAAAATTATTCGCAGGCTTGAAATGAAGGCGGACGTGTATAATGGATGTGGGTTTGAATTTGTTTTCAGTTATCCCTATGAAAATGTTTGCATAATTGAATTTCTGAGCCGAAACTATGAAAACCATGGAAATATTGAGTTTTTTCGATTATTGGCGTGCCAACGATGCGCCAAAAAATTGAGTTTTGTGAAATTCTCAAATTGAGTAGATGAAAGATTTTGGGCTAGAATAACCCCTGATAGATGATGGGAAATTGTGGAGCACTGCTGTTAGAATGTTCAGCATAAATATGTTATTATGCCCCCCCTCTAATTAAAGGGGGGGCATATAGCGATCGCTTTGTCCGTCCGTCTGTCCATCCATCCGTCTGTCCGGACGTCTGTCCGTCCGAATTTCTTGTCCGCGCGATATCTCGGTTAATATTTGATGGACAGGATTGAAACTTGCATAGAATGTGGCCAGTGCCTCGTAGTTGTGCAGCGTAGAGTTTTTTCCGAGTTCCGGTATTATTTTCAAGAGTTATGGCCCTTTTTCTGAAATCTCTGTGAATGGGACTTGTCCGGGCTGGATCTTGGTTAACATTGTGTGGACAAGTATGAAATTTGCATGATATGTGGTCAGTGCCCCACAATTGTGCAGCGGAAAGTTTCTCCCCGTTTCGCTTATATTTTCAAGAGTTATAGCCCTTTGTTCCTGAAATCTCTGTGAATTGGGACTCGTCCGGGCTGGATCTTGGTTAATATTGTATGGACAATTATGAAATTTGCAGGGTATGTGGTCAGTGCCCTGTAGTTGTGCAGCGTGAAGTTTCTCCGCGTTTCCCATATATTTTCAAGAGTTATGGCCCTTTTGTTCTTGAAATCTTTGTGAGTTGGGACTTGTCCGGGCTGGATCTCGGTTAATATTGTATGGACAAGTATGGAATTTGCATGATATGTGGTCAATGCCCCATAGTTGTGCAGCGTGAAGTTTCTCTGCTTTCGGTTATATTTTCAAGAGTTATGGCCCTTTGTTCATCAAACCTAAGTGAATGGGATATATTTATTTGTCCAGGTTTGGACTGGGAAAATGGAATGTAGGTCTCATAATCCGGTCACATTTTCACGGGGCGATGTAGGCCCGTAGGGACTAATGGTCCTGTTCTATAGTCAGAAAAAATTGAGCTGCAGCTCTGTGTCTTGCTAACACAGCAAAAGATAGAGTTCTTACACGACAAGAAAGAGGTCTGAAACTTCCTTCTTTAGAATGTACAGGTTTCTGTGTTTTTAATGTTCGCGTATAGTTGCAGGTCTGATATGTTTAAGTTACATTTCCATTTATCTAATTTTATGCGTGTTTTAGTTCATTTTCCAGTGGCACTACTTTCGTGCTCAAAATATGTCGTCTGCTAAACCACAGATTTTGAGAGGCGCATGTTGAGTGATTTTGTGGGACTAACTCATTCTCATTAGAAAGCGTGTTTGGGCAGTAATTTAGTATTAAATAATACCAGTATAAGTGTAATTCATTGTAGAAAACAATGGGATATTTCACTTTGCCTGTATTCATTTACATTTTCATGAAATATGTGTGTTGAGTTACAGTTTGGAATTTTCGCCATTTAAGCTCACCCCTCAAGACCCTCTCCATTATCTTTTTATAGTAAGTTTCTAAAATCCAGTGATGGTCAAATCATTTACGTAATAATTTCCCTGTATTCAGAAATGTTTTCTTTTCATTCTACTTCTGAAATATTCATGAAATGTTGCAAGCATTTCCCCCTGATCTACAGAAAGGGCTCTGCATATCACAGTTTTGAAGCTGTAAGGTGACAGGGGAGATAACCAAATAGAACTGTAATATACTAGGGAGGAGGTACATGAAACAATATGATGCCATGAGAGGATACATCCCAGCATAGCTTCAGTCCATCTAACCATGAGGATTTTACATTGTATCTCAATACTCATTTTTACCCCTCGGCCAATTTTGGCCA
Source organism: Hanleya hanleyi (assembly GCA_036873755.1). NCBI lineage: Eukaryota > Metazoa > Mollusca > Polyplacophora > Lepidopleurida > Hanleyidae > Hanleya > Hanleya hanleyi. The sequence continues at coordinate 15,698 of JAVTVY010009699.1, forward strand.
TGGGGTATTGTCGTCTTGAATGTCCGTCTGTTCGTACGTCAGTACATGAGCGAGATAGACGGAAAACGGTTCCACTGAAGAATTCCAAATTTGGTATGCTTATTTACCTAGTCAAGGACCAGAAGCCTATTGAATTGGGACCTGCTTGGGTGGAAATCTTGGCGGCCATCTTTAATTTTATGCAAAATGGATAATGATCCATATCTCGGAAACCATTCAACTGTTCAATACGAAAGTTAGTATACATCATCGATACATTAAGCAGCTTTCAATGAATTACCAAACCGGCTTTTCTGATTAGCTGGAAATCCTGGAGGCCATCTTTAATTTATGCAAAATCGATAATGATACATATCTCTGTTACCATTCAATTGTTTTATATGAAAGTTGGTATTCAATCTCGATGCATACAGATACTTTAAATCGGGACCTGATTGACTGAAAACCTTGGTGGCCATCTTTAATTTATGCAAAAACTTTAATGATATATATCTCTGGTATCATTTAAGTGTTCTATACCAAACTTGGTATACAGCATCGATGTATCAAGAGACTTGCAATGAATAACCACATCAGTTCCTCTGAGTGGAGAGAAGGATGGGCGGCCGTCTTCAATTTATGCAAAATCATTAATGATCTCGTTCTCTGATACCGTTCAAGTGCTCGAAGTAAAATTTGGTATACATCATCGATGCATACTTACGGCAAATGACAGTTCTGGTTTCTCTGATTGGGCGGAAACCTTGGTGGCCATCTTTAATTTATGCAAAATTTTTAATGATGTATATCTCTGATACCATTTCAGTGTTCTATACAAAACTTGGTATACAGCATCAATGTATCAAGAGACTTTCAACTAATAACCACATCAGTTCCTCTGAGTGGCGGGAAGGATGAGCGGCCATCTTTAATTTATGCTAAATCATTAATGATCTCTATCTCTGATACCGTTTAAATGCTCGATGTAAAATTGATGCATCAAGAAACTTATGTAATGAAAACCGGTTTCTCTGATTGGACGGAAGCCTTGGGGGTCATTCTTAATTGCAAAATTTTTGATAATCTGTATATTTGTGACTTGACTGCTAGGTGTTCCTGACATCTTGGTTCAAATTGAATACATTATAAATGTACCCAGAGACGAGGGATTTTCAGATGCACAGCTTCGTATTGTTATTTACTGCTGAAGGATATGCTTTCGATTATCTGAAAAAGTGATTTTTTTACAAATATTGGTAACATGTAGTGAAGACATTATTTTATCATTTCATCAGGTTGGTTTCATAATAAATGTCTGTCCCAGCAGTTTTTTTTTTAATATATATATATGTGTACAATTACCCTAATGCACTAGAGATCCTTGTTGAGAGGAATGTGTGAGAGTACAAGTATAGCTCTTCGCCATGAGATGGAACATCAAAGAGTTAGTGGAATTATTCCAACAGTCTATTTTACATTTATATAGCCCCGTTTCAGTGCCTAAGGCTCTAGTTAGATTTGGCGAAAGCACCCGGGCGACCATCTTGCATCAAAACATTGTATTATTACTTGTTGGTCGATACTTGGAATATGTATTATGCGAGGCATGCCAAAAAAAGTGACTGAAACAGAATTTTTATAATTATCCAAATTAGGCCTCCACAGACCAATACAGAACAGCACAATGGCGGGGCAGTGTCAGATTGAAGCGGAAGCGGGGGGCATACAATTGCTTCCTTGCTGTGTTGAAAACATTGTTTTATGACGAACACATTTGTCAATCACATTATCACAATTCGTCTGCTAGAGAAGTAAGCATATCGGAACAATTGAGCATCGGGGAGCTGAAATCTTTTCTGCCTTTCACATACTGTATCACATAGGGGGAAATAACTCTAATTTTACTCTAAAATCTGATCTAATTATACTTTTCAACAAGAATTGTTTCCCTTTAGAGTAAAAATCTTAAAGACTTATTTGGTGTTCTCCCTTAATGTTGGTAAATGTTAATAACTGTTTATTTCTTGTCTGCTATAAATTTTTAGCCCACCATCACCAGATGGTGGGCTGTTCAAATCGCTTTTTGTCCGTGGTCCGTCGTCCGTCCGTAAACAATTTCTTGTTATCGCGATTTCTCAGGAATTGCTGCATGGATCTTTCTCAAATTTGGTACACAGGTTCCCCTTGGGGTCTAGTTGTGCAAGATACCTTTTCTGGTCCGATTCGAAAATCCAATATGGCCACCAGGCAGCCATCTTGGATTTCCCCATGAAACCTTGTTATCGCGATTTCTCAGGAACTGCTGCATGGATCTTTCTCAGATTTGGTACACAGGTTCCCCTTGGGGTCTAGTTGTGCAAGATACCTTTTTTGGTCCGATTCGAAAATCCAATATGGCCACCAGGCAGCCATCTTGGATTTCCCATGAAACCTTGTTATCGCGATTTCTCAGGAACTACTGCATGGATCTTTCTCAAATTTGGTACACAGGTTCCCCTTGGGGTCTAGTTGTGCAAGATACCTTTTCTGGTCCGATTCGAAAGTCCAATATGGCCACCAGGCAGCCATCTTGGATTTCCCCATGAAATCTTGTTATCGCGATTTCTCAGGAACTGCTGCATGGATCTTTCTCAGATTTGGTACACAGGTTCCTCTTGGGGTCTAGTTGTGCAAGATACCTTTCCTGGTCCGATTCGAAAATCCAATATGGCCACAAGGCGGCCATCTTGGATTTTTCCATGAAACCTTGTTATCGCGATTTCTCAGGAACTACTGCATGGATCTTTCTCAAATTTGGTACACAGGTACCAACATAACCCTTGGGGTCTAGTTGTGCAAGATACCTTTTCTGGTCCGATTCGAAAATCCAATATGGCCACCAGGCAGCCATCTTTGATTTCCCCATGAACCTTTGTTATCGTGGTTTCTCAGGAAGTACTGCATGGATCTTTCTCAAATTTGGTACGCAGGTTCCCCAGTGGGTCTAGTTGTGCAAGATACCTTTTTCGGTCTGATTCGAAATCCAATATGGGCACAAGGCGGTCATCTTGGATTTCCCCATGAAACCTTGTTATCGCGATTTGTCAGGAACTACAGCATGGCTCTTTCTCAAATTTGGTACACAGATTCCCCTTGGGGTCTAGTTGTGCAAGATACCTTTTTTGGTCCGATTCGAAAATCCAATATGGCCACAAGGCAGCCATCTTGGATTTCCACATGAAACCTTGTTATCGCGATTTCTTGGAAATTACTGCATGGATCTTTCTCAAATTTGGTACACAGGTTCCCCTTGGGGTCTAGTTGTGAAAGATACCTTTTCTGGTCCGATTCGAAAATCCAATATGGCCACAAGGCGGCCATCTTTGATTTCCTCCATGAAACTTTGTTATTGTCATTTCTCAGGAAGTATTGCGTGGATCTTTCTCAAATTTGGTACACAGGTTCCCCTTAGGGTCTAGTTGTGCAAGATACCTTTTTTAGTCCGAATCGAAAATCCAATATGGCCACCAGGCGGCCATCTTAGATTTCCCCATGAAACTTTATCGTGATTTCTCAGAAAGTATTGCCTGGATCTTTGTCAAATTCGGTACACAGGTTCCCCTTGGGGTCTAGTTGTGCATGATACCTTTTCTGGTTCGATTCGAAAATCCAATATGGTCACAAGGCGGCCATCTTGGATTTCCCCATGAAACCGTATTGTCATTTCTCAGAAAGTATTGCATGGATCTTTCTCAAATTTGATACACAGGTTCCCCTTGGGGTCTAGTTGTGCAAGATACCTTTTCTGGTCCGATTCGAAAATCCAATATGGCCACAAGGCGGCCATCTTTGATTTCCCCATGAAACCGTGTTATTGCTTTTTGTTGGGAACTACTCCATGGATCTTCCTCAAATTCGGTACACAGGTTCCCCTTGGGGTCTAGTTATGCAACATACTTTTTCTGGTCCGATTCGAAAATCCAATATGGCCACCAGGCAGCCATCTTGGATTTCCCCGTGAAACCTTTTTATCGCTATTTCTCAGGAACTACTACATGGATCTTTCTCAAATTTGGTACACAGGTTCCCTTTGGGGTCTAGTTGTGCAAGATACCTTTTTTGGTCCGATTCGAAAATCCAATATGGCCACAAAGCAGCCATGTTGGATTTCCCCATGAAACTTTGTTATTGCGATTTCTCAGGAACTACTGCATGAATCTTTGTCAAATTTGGTACACAGGTTCCCCTTGTGATCTAGTTGTGCAAGATACCTCTTTCTTTCCGATTCGAAAATCCAATATGGCCACCAGGCGGCCATCTTGGATCTCCCCATGCAACTTTGTTATCATGATTTCTCAGAAAGTACTGCATGGATCTTTCTCAAATTTGGTACATAGGTTCCCGTTGGGGTCTAGTTGTGCAAAATACCCTTTCCTCGTCCGATTCGAAAATCCAATTTGGCCACCAGGTGCCCATCTTGGATTTCCCCTTGAAACATAGTTATCGTGAATTCTCAGGAACTACTTCATGGATCTTTCTGAAATTTTGTACACAGGTCCCACATGGGGCCTAGTTGTGCAAAATACCATTTTTGGTCCGATTCAAAAATCCAAGTTACGCTCCAAATTAATACGGCATTCCTGAGTTGTGACGTTGCATCACACGATTCGGCGGATTAAACGTTGGGACATATTCTAAAAAGTGACTATAGAGAATATCCATACCTTCACCTTCCATATCAAGAGGTGACACAACGTTACAACTCGACAACTGTAGACTTCTGCATGTTTCATCAGGATTCAGACACTTTCGAAGTTTCAACATTACTGCGCGGATCCCTTCAGTATTAAGTATTGTACCATCTTACTGTTTTCGAGCATGGTATCTTAAAAGAGATATCTCAAACTAGCCCAGTAAACGGAACAGAATTCGTTCCTAATTATAAAATATTAAGTATGTTTCATAGTTCATGCCAAAGGGTCAAGGAGATTTGTCTTCGCTTCCAGTACCCAATGATGACACGTGCAAAAAAAAACTACGAAACGAAGACGAAAGATCCTCTGGACATTCACTTTTAGACTAACTTTTCTCTTGTACTATAACAACCGACATAAGTACAGTTTCTAGAAATCTTGAAACTCCTTAAACTTAGAAAGATGATATCGTGTTGTTTTTCAGTGTCCCTTTTTCGATCTTTTTCGATCAGATTCGAAATTCTGTAAACAAAATTACAAATCAATCGTTTGTTCTTAGTAACAATGGACAAAAAGATCCTCTTGTCATTAGCTTACAATTATCGGACAATGGTGGGCGCCAAGATCCTTCAGGATCTCTCGTTATTTTGAGGACGTATATTGGAATTTCTGTCTGTTAATTTCTGTAAGCTGTTCGATATCTCCAGTTCAAGGGCTGCGCATGGACCAGAACTAACATTTGGGTATACCGTACCCATGTGGCAAAGAGGAAATCTATTCATTTTCAGGTCAAGGTCACTGTGACAGAAAATCAGCAAAAATTGTTATGTTTATCTATAAGTACAGTTCAGAGATGTAGATTGTGATTGTGAAGAAGCAGCATACACATTTTTACCCCTCGCTCAATTTTGGACAAAGGATATTGTCTGCATGGTCCATCCGTTTTGTCTACCCATCTTGCATATTATTATGTCGACAAAATATGCAACTGGTGATAGGTCAGAAGCCTAATGAAGATGACTGACCTTGACCTATTTATCAAGGTCAAATTCTAATATTGGTAATATCGTTTGAAGGATTTCATCTAAATAAATGTAATATCGTTTGTAGAATTTCTCTAGGTCTCGCGTTCACACCATATGTAACTGGTGATTGATTTTTTAGAAAGGTGAGTTGTCTCACCTTTATTATCAGATCTAGAAAATTTCTGATTTTAGGGTTGTCCGAAGTACACGTATGAAAATAGTTCCAAATTGTTTATTCTTTCTCAGACCAGAATAGTTCTCCTTCAGTGGTTGACAGGCTTTGTAGGCCTATATATAGTCAATTAGCATGTATTTGACCCCTTTGCTGTATTAAATAATACTCTGTTGATTGTTTTCCTTCAAGATATCAGATTAATATGCACTAAAGTATGGAAGCCTGCTTTGGTCACTCTTCCAAAGATTGACCTCAGCTCAGAGAAATACAGTTCAGGAGGCAACATGTACATGTGTAAAGAGCTGCCCTACCATAGCTCTAGGGGCTGTACATGTATCTATGCTGGGTCTAGTTTCTGATGAAGTGGTCAAGCTAAAACTAGGTCATCACATGGACTGGTGTTAGGAATATATGTACAATGTACATGTATCTTGTGAAATTAATGAATCAATTGAACTTAAACTTAGAAATAATACTACATGTATCTGACATGTCTGAGAACTGAAATATTCTAAGATGGATGTCTTGCCACTTGTTGTTTCATCAGCACTCATGTGTTCTAATACTTTCATTCAGTACCAGTACCGGGTATATGTATAATATTAGTACCACTACATATGGATCAGCTTGGTATTACGGCCAGCTTTTCGTGTGTTTTTTGGGGAGCTTTTTCAAACAAATAGATACTATTTTGAATTGAAACTCTAAGAAAGAAATCTGCTATTCAGGAAGCAGCTATTCTTTTGAGTTTTACTGTCTCCACTATTGCAGCCTGAGTCAATCAATAGTGACAGACTCACTGAAAATGATACTCGGGTATAACAATCAGTTAAAAACTATTTTTCCTGTGAGCCATAAATTACAAAATACTAATTTCTAAATGGAAGTACAGTGCAATAAAATCTAGATTATGCAAAGAAAAGTTCACTCGCGATGGATGGTAACTATCTGTCCCAACCCTCAATCAACACCGTTTATCTTCTGAACCACCTTTCTATGTATGCCCATGGGCCTAGTTCTAGGTCAAATTAATTTTTGTGATATTATATGAAGGGTCATAGCTAGACTCAAAATTTGCATCTTTCAGTTTTGCTTTCTGCAGTCAAAGTTGTGCACAGGTATATCAGGCCTTGCTTTTCGTCGAAATTCACGGGTATCCAAACGGATACCCGCAATTTCAGTTTACGGGTATCTACCAGTATCCACTGAAGTGACGAAAAATTGAAATGTGAAGATTAAAGTGGAATAAACATTTATGTACTCTTTTCATGTTTACTGTTGTTAATAGGATAATTGATTCTCACATCATGTTGTTCCCCACCGCTGTGTAGCCATTCGATTCACTGAGCTGATATTTGACCGTTCAATCAACTGTCAATTTTACTGTGATAGGATGAGTGGATAAACTTTCTCTTGAGCAACCACAATAACATGCAGCATGATTTATGAAATTGTGTCAAGGATTGTCTCCTTGAATTAATTTAATTTGGACTGTAATTTGGAGTCACTTGAAAATTTTCGATTTAAGGTTATGGACCTTGATTATATTCTCATTATGGACTAAAAAATAGCTCTGTCTCTCACTATGAATGTCACGGGTCACCAGCTCAGCTTCCGACTTCATTCATTACGAATGTTTATACTTAAGTGCTGCATATATAGTAATACCATCTTCATGACACCTAGCATATAACTTAAATATGTTGATGAATTGAACAAACACACAATATGAACTTAAAATTGAGTGATGTAAGTCAAGAAATTACGAACAATTCCAATGAACACACATTTAAGAAGTTCACCACAGCACTAACTTCAGGGATTATAATGAGTTAATTTCGTGTTTTCGTCGTTCTGTATGAAGACAAAACCATCCTTTACATTATCTGGCCATCCGTTGTAAGCCTGTACAGATATTGTCTTTCCTTTCGACATTTTCAAGCAGATTGGAATCAAGCCCTCTCGTGTCCTCCATGTTTACCGTTTGTAAACATCGACCATAACACGATAGTTTCTGCAATTGCATTCTCCTATGCACGGTTGTTTGTGTAAATGCCCGTAGCTACAGATGATACGACGAAAATCGTCCAGTACAAGAGAATGCACGCAGCTGCCATAATTCGTCGCCCACTTAGACGTCGTAAAAATATGAACTTCCGCCATTTGTAAAGCCTGCGGTCGATGATTTCTAGATAAACTATCGTTTATTAAAGCCGAATATGGTTTTTTTGATAGACAAAATTTTCCCCAGACATTATTTTACGGGTATCCAAACAGATTCCCGTGAAGCGAATGAACGGGTATCTCCACGAGTATCGGATACCCGTCGAAACGCAAGGCCTGTATATATTGAATCCCATAAGGCTTTTGTTCATTTTACAAGAAAGTAAACATGATTTTTTCTCTCTACCTTTCATTTTAGGACAGGGACTCGAAGTTCCGTTTGATTTTGGTCGAGAGCAGAATACACCGTTTGGCTAGATATTACAAAACCAGAAAAGTTTTGCCACCCAACTGGAAGTAGTAAGTAATTCTGACTGTATTGTGGTATTGTTCTCTGTTGGTACTCACTGTAGGTTCAGTCCCTTGTTCAGACACTTTTTCAGCACAACCACTGCTCAGTTGCATACAATACATGTATAAAGTATTCCAACCAAAAGTGACCGCAATGTTGCACATACAATTATCTTTTTCAAAGATATTCGTGTCTACCTGCACAAGAGACCAAAGCAACACTCAGGCGAGTCGATCATCTCTATATGCCAACTCCAAAGCGAGGCCCACATTATGTCACTCTTTCCACTCTTTCGCATCATATGATCATCCCCCCCCCCCATGGTAGTTTTTGGGGCGATGACCACTAAGTCTCACTGGACAAGAATAATACCTCTTCAGAAACTAGGATTGGCGTTGACTTGTTATTACAATTTTCTCCATAAGCCAATGCAAATTCTTCTAATCTTTCGAACAGCATTTTATACTTGGAATCGGGGGAAAAAACCCCCATCTTTATGTCAACTGAGGCTAAATACTGTGGCATGGATGCGTTATTTATCCTAAAAACTGAAAAGTTAGCCAGTGAAATTTGTAGATTGTTAGCTGAGTTTCTCTCCACAGAAGTTTAAATTTTGCTGTCTAAATAATTAGAAGAAATACGCTACATTGTGACCAATTTATAATGCTGTAGGGCTTCAGATCTTCGTAATTTGGGCACACCCGCTATTCGGTGCTGCGAAATTTTATTATGGCGTGGTCCGAATGCGGATTCTAGAAAATAGTTAAAATCCCCTGATACAGGCAAATTTAGTAGGTATAGATTCAGATATGATCAGAAATCTCCCTGAACACGTTTTATTTTATTTCTATTTTTGGCATATCTCTAATTTGGACACAAAATTAAATAAACGTCTTGTCTGGGGTGTATTTTCTCTGTTCTCATTTCGAATTAGCCCACCAAAGGTATTCAAATCAGATGTGTAAATTTCATCAACAAACCAAAGACGAGCCAATCGATTCCATTTCCTTATTTAAGTCCAAATTGAAAGACTATTTTACTGGAAACTGACCTACCTCACATTATAAATACACATGTGCATTCTCTTTTTATACGCCCGCCCAAAAGGCGGTCGTATTATGGGATGGCGGTTTCCGTCCGTCTGTCCGTCTGTCCGGTTCTCGTGTCCGGTCTATATCTGGGACAGTTTCCTATCCACAGCTCCAATTTTTGGTGAGTGGATACCCTACGGGGAGAGATGTGTCGCGTACCAAAATGAAGGTCAAGGTCACAGGTCAAAGGTCACTGGCCTAAAAACAGGAAATCACTGAAGTGTTCGTGTCCGGTCTATATCTCTGAACGTTTTCTATCCACAGTTGCAATTTTTTGTGAGTGGATACGCCAGGTGGAGACGATGTGTCGCGTACCAAAATTGAGGTCGAGGTCAGAGGTCAAAGGTCACTGTTGCCAAAAATCAGGAAATCATTGATCGTTGACAGTTTTCTATCTAAAGTTCTAATTTTTGGTGAGTGGATGCCCTAGGGGGGAACGATGTGTTGCATATTAAATGTAGGTCAAGGTCAGAGGTCAAAGGTCAGTGTGATTAAAAAATCAGGAAATCGTTAAAAATTTCTAATTTTTTGTGAGTGGGTTCAATAGGCGGAAATGAAGTGATGCGTACCAAAAATTAGGTCAAGGTCAAAGGTCACCGACCCCAAAATTAGGAAATTATTAAAAATAACATTTTTTGTGTCAGTAGATACATTAAGGGGACACGATGAGTCACATACCAAAATGTAGGTCAAGGTCAAAGGTCAAGGTCACTGTGACCCCAAAATCGTGAAATTGTTAAAAATCATGAATTTTTGTGTCCATTGAGAAATTGAGGGGAGACGGTTTGTCATGTACCAAAATTTAGGTCACGGTCAAAGGTCAAGGCCACTGTGACCCCAAAATCAGGAAATCATTAAAAATCATGATTTTTTGTGTGCATTGTTAGATTGAGGGAAGACAATGTGTTGTGTATCAAAATTGAGGTCAAGGTCACTGTGACCCCAAAATCAGAAATCATTAAAAGTCACATTGACATATGCCTGTCGAAGACGAGGTCGTGTAATGCGATGTTGCGTTCTGTCCATTCATCCATTAAAATTTGTTGTCCATGCGATAGCTCTAGTTTCAAGGTATGGATTGGTACCAAACTTTGAGTATACTCGCATGGCAAAGTGGAGCCATACATATGAGGTCAAAGGTCTAGGTCGCAAAAATGAATCAAGCTTAGCTGACTAAATGTGTTGGAATATTGTTGGAATATTCAAAAGTCTTTCCCCTGCATTTATATGATATTGTCCTGTTGAGTTGTCTCCCATGTTTGAAACGCTTCATTTAGTTAAACTGTTGCGAAATAAAAAACATACATTTACAAATTTAACGGGGAGAGGAGTCCTTTATGAACTTCACACCTGTTTATTAACTCAAGGACAAAGGTTTACTTCATCTCTTTCTTCTTCCTTCATGAAAAATTCTCTCATCTGAAAGGAATTCATTTGCAGGAAAACTACTATTTTCTTGTGTTTGACTATTGTCGATTTCAGTGTGGGATATGTGAGCTCTAAGCTATTGCTTCAAGGTCAACTAGTTATGCCCCCCCTCTAACTAGAGGGGGGGCATATAGCGATCGCTTTGTCCGTCCGTCTGTCCGTCCGAATTTCTTGTCCGCGCGATATCTCGGTTAATAATTGATGGACAGGATTGAAACTTGCATGGAATGTGGCCAGTGGCTCATAGTTGTGTAGCGTCGAGTTTTTTTCCGAGTTCCGGTATCATTTTCAAGAGTTATGGCCCTTTTTCTGAAATCTCTGTGAATGGGACTTGTCCGGGATGGATCTTGGTTAATATTGTATGAACAAGTATGAAATTTGCATGACATGTGGTCAGTGCCCCACAGTTGTGCAGCGTAATGTTTCTCCCCATTTCGCCTATATTTTCAAGAGTTATGGCCCTTTGTTCCTGAAATCTCTGTGAATTGGGACTTGTCCGGGCTGGATCTTGGTTAATATTGTATGGATAATTATGAAATTTGCAGGGTATGTGGTCAGTGCCCTGTAGTTGTGCAGCGTGAAGTTTCTTCGCGTTTCGCATATATTTTCAAGAGTTATGGCCCTTTGTTCATCAAGTCTTTGTGAGTTGGGACTTGTCCAGGCTGGATCTCGGTTAATATTGTATGGACAAGTATGGAATTTGCAGGATATGTGGAGAGTGCCCTGTAGTTGTGCAGTGTGAAGTTTCTCCGCGTTTCGCGTATATTTCAAGAGTTATGGCCCTTTTGTTCTTGAAATCTTTGTGAATTGGGACTTGTCCGGGCTGGATCTCGGTTAATATTGTATGAACAATTATGGAATTTGCATGATATGTGGTCAGTACCCCATAGTTGTGCAGCGTGAAGTTTCTCTGCTTTCGGTTATATTTTCAAGAGTTACCCTTTGTTCATCAAACCTAAATGAATGGGATATATTTATTTGTCCAAAGCACATGTATGCCAAAGTAGATCACATAGGTCCTGAAGTATGAAATTGCCCCTAAAAGAGTGAATTGGATGCAAAATTCAAAGTTCACGATCGCTTCATAATTTCACCACAGTATACTCCCAAGGAATGTAGGTCTCATAACCAGGTCATATTTGACGAAAGCCCCGGGCGGAATATGTACATATATTATGCGAGGCATGCCGAAAAAAGTGACTGAAACAGAATTTTTATAATTTAGCCAAATTAGGCCTCCACAGACCAATACAAAACAGAACAATGGTGGAGCAGTGTCGGATTAAAGCGGAAGGGGGGCATACAATTGAGCAATCTCTGATTGCTTCCTTGCTGCGTTACCAAGAGTTGAGCTCATTTTAGTTTATCATTCAATATAAGATGTGATATATGTTACATTCTTATAAGCAAAAAATTGTAGACCTTTCTCTGGATTGCTAGATCAATTGGAATCAAGGCTATCAAACAATCTTGAAATTTGAACCAATGTAATTCCAGATATACGGGCGTATATTGAAGCCCCTTGGGCTCTTGTTTGTATTATTCTTTTCACCATCCACAAGTTATTCTTTATACAATTTGCTATTTATGGGATAGAACAAGCCCCTCGGGGTTTTATTCCCGCCATTTGTCTCGTCTGGCGTGCATTTTCTAATATTACAACTACTGTTTCTTTGATGACCGCCATTTCTTTTATGACTAAATGCATTCATTGGTGAATAAAATCAAATCAAATCAAATCAACCACCCAGTGATATGTGTAGGATGAAGTAGACAGTAGTTATGTCATCTCTCCTAATTTGGTGGTAGAGGTGGCCAGATACATATGAAAACCAATCAATAACCCACTTGTATGGCACATTTCAAAATTCTAATGGATTTGAGATCAATGACATGTCATGTCTTTGAACAGAGTCAGTGAGCTGATATATCAAGACTCAAGTGTGAAAGGAGAAGTCAACTTGTGTATTTTTAAACTGGAAGACACTACTTCACACCGTGACCCTGGAATTTGTGTAAAAACCCATTGTTTCTTCAATGGTATGACGTACGCAGCGAGGGGGGAGGGGGTGTAAAAATCAGTATTTTTTCCCTATGTACGCCGAGTTAAATTTGGCATATGGGGGGGGGGGGAGAGCGGGTTAATAATTTTTTTTGCTTACGTATTACTTGAATGACCCCTAACCTGTCAATGGTTAACCTAGATTTGTTCAAGAATGCATGGAGGAACATCTCCGATGTAAATCAGATCACTCAAATTATGAAATTTTAGATAGCAATTACCATGTATTCAACCTTGAACAGCACTTGAAGATAAAAATGTAGACCATCTCTATTGTCTTCAGGCTGAATAAAATTAATCTCTGGCTATGGGCACTTTTTGTGAAAAAAAAACTAGCCAGGTAGGGAGGATTTTTCTCCTTTTTTTCACAGACTAAATATATCTGTCTTTTCTAGCAGACTAATGAAGTAGTTTAATACAATTTGCATGAAATGAACAATGTTCTTGAGTTACTGGAAGAGTCCGCCTTCAACAAAATAGCATTTCCTGCAAATAGAACAAGCTTAGATATCAAACAACTCTTTGACTCAATGTTCAAGAACATTATTTTGGCAGAAACAATTGTTTTCATTTGTGGTTGACATGGTGGTGCGTGTGAAATGTAGAAATTTATTTTCTTCAGTCTTGTGTTACATATGGTCTTCAGTTTGTATGGTTACTATCAATAATAATTTTGTTTTTCTTTTCCTTCCAGTGAGTCCTCCACAGCATCGGCTCTCGTCGCGTAAACACTACTTTTCATGTAATCATATAAAATGATGAAATAAACTTGAGACGGTGAAAGAAAACTTGTCCGACTTGTTCCTTAACACAAGGCTGCCGAGTTCTCCCGATTTTCTTGGATAGAGAGGCATTCAAGTATTGCATTCTGCATGAAAGAGGGAGGGGGAGAAAAACATAATCAATTTGTTTTTGCATATGTAATAGGTTATATTGGTTAAGGGGTCATCCACTAACGAATATAATTCATTTGGGGGGGGGGGCATTCTGTGCATAAACTTTCTTAGAAGGGTCACTGTTTTCACGAATCACAAACAATACTGAATAGACTACATCTCTCCCATACATACATAGGGTTTTCATGAACATTAACCAAATCTATCAATTGTGGTAATCAGTGTCCAGCTAATCTGATGAAATTAATTATAAGATTCAAATTGAATTGACACTTATGAGTTACCATCTCCCAGATTTTGGTGAAACATGCACATTGGAACAGTGAGTCTGTGTTGAAGCTCAGAGTATACACACCTTAAGCTTGAATCAAGCATTGGAAAGTACATACAAAGTTTGAAATAAAAGTATTAAGGAGTGTGACGTCACTCGACGTGGATATGATTGCAACAGACCACCATAGAATACCATGCTTTATTTGCAGTTTACTCTGTGTAATAAAATCGTAAAAAATTACAATAAATATTTTCCCACACTGTTTGCAATGGTCTTTCATTTGATGGAAACTTTACTTGAGGGTTTGCGATCACTTTAACAATTACTACGAAACCAAAATGCAGGTAATTATACCAAGTACTTGGTAAACTGACCACAACTTCTTAAGCTCACTGAAACATTATAAATGTGATCTAATATGTATGCATTGAAAAGCTAGACAAGCCAGATAAGAGATCCAAGCTTTCAATCAGACCATGAGCCCGCCATATGGCAGACAAATCCATGCAGCATTGTTTTGACATGTTGTATCCATTTGTACAGTAATTTCTCTTTCAAACAAGACGAAACCAGCTATTTTAGCTGCTCTGTAAAAATGATTTGCAATATTTAAGATTTTGAAAGAAGTCTCTTGTGGCTCTGGTTCGGATTTCTTGCATTTCTTTTGTTGGAAATGATAATATTAGACAGAGCAGAATATACGATCACTGATTGAATGTTTGTATTGGAAAGCAAGGACCTGGGGCCGATTTCATGAAACCTCACTTGAGACAATTTTCGCACTTGAAAGATCAAGTGCACTTGAAAACCTCCCTTGACTCGAGTTTTTGCTTTTCATGAAAGTTCACTTGAACCTGAAATCGCACTTGAGTTCAAGTGTGGTATGACCTCCCTTGAAAACCGCACTTGAAATAAAAACGTACTTGAAATGACCAATACGACGGGAGATGGTGTCGAAAAAAGAGTTTTTTTCCTGTGCCCATGCATCATAATACACGTAGGGGCATTGTTCTTCATCTCCTAGGACCAAACATGGCACAGACATATTTATTTGACACCTCAAATTCTACCGATCGGCTCCGGCGCATCAAGTATTTTGAGCATGCACTTGATTCTGCGGGGGTACTATTTATTACCAAATCGCACAAAAGAGTTCCAAAAAGCTCACTTCAAACATCACTTGACCAAGTGTGGCCAAAAACGTTTGGTGAAACACAACTTGAGATTTTTTTGAAGTGCACTTGGTCAAGTGCGAAAATCGCCCTTGAAAAAGTCAAGTCAAGTGAGGTTTCATGAAATCGGCCCCTGGCTAGGTTTAATGAGATTTCGGCCCCAATGAGGTGCGAAAATGAAATACCATGTACGAGAGAAATTCTTGGGTTAGCGTGAAGTATATTATCTTGTCTTATGCTTGGAGTATTTTGTAGGCCCTGGGTCTTGCAGTTCTTACTCCTCGGGCAAATTTTGCCTGAAGGGTATTGTCATCGTCGTCTGTCTGTCCGACTGTGGACACGCTATCTCAAGCAGGATTACAGACAGGCATTTTAAATTCATACAACATATGCATCTGGTGAAGGGTCAGAAGCCTATTGAAAAGGACTGACCTTGACCTAATTTATCAAGATCAAATTCTAATATTTGCTAAGGATTAAGGCTAGGGTCTCCAAATTCATATTACATATGCAACTGGTGATGACCTAGAAGCCTATCCCAGTTGACCTTGACCTATTTTTTCAAGGTTATATACTGCTTATTATGGTATTACATGAAGAGATATAGCTAATAGCTTTCCAAATTAATACTATGAAAACGTCTGGCGATGGTTCAAATGTGTGCTGAAGATGACTGACCTTGACCTATTTGTCAAGGTCTTATACTGTTTTCTATGATAAAACATAAAAAAATGTAGTTAGGCTTTCCAAATTAATACTCTGTGTACATCTTGCGATGGTCCAGAGGTGTGCTGAAGATGAACTTTGACCTATTTATACAGGTCAGATTCTATTTAGTACAATATTTCATGAAGCATTAGATCTACATTGTTCAAATTTATGCCTGGACCTTGAGTCTATTGAATATCACTGAACTTGACCTATTTTCTAAAGGTCAAATTGTATATGTTAAGTTTAAGATCTCTGAATTCATGTTCCATATGCAATTAAGTTAGAGTAGATCAGAAAATTGTTGAAGATGACTGACCTTGATCTACATTTTCAAGATTTGATTAGGAGCTGTACAGAAGTATATTTAGAGCTACAAATTTGGTCATACTCTACCAGAAACTAAGCGTACAAATTTCCCATCAATTAGGGCCTTGGCAAAAGCTGACCTGGCTTAACTTCGAAAATGAGAGAACTACAGTCAACCTTACTAGATCAGATTCTTTTTAACCTAGCTGATATTAGATCAGATTTTTGTTAACCTAGATGATATTAGATCAGATTTTTGTTAACCTAGATGATGTTGTCAAAGTTCTAAAAATACATCTTATGCAATGCACGATTGCTGAGTGTAGACAATAACTGATAGCTGAGGGGCATTGGGCTATTTTTTAATAACAGCATCTTGAAGTAATGGATCTGTGCAAAATTGTCTATTTTGAGGTGAAAACAACACACTTTTCTCTCCATAAACAAACGAAGCCAGTTCAGGACCAAGATAAACTTAACCTTGAAATACTGACTGTGTCAATAGTTTGTTTTTGTCCAAACATTGTTTTGGTTCTGGACTCTTTATGTTTATGAAGAGAAAAGTGTTGTTTTCACCTCAAAATTTTGCACAAATCCACTAATCAAGATGCTGTTTTTAAAAAAACATAAAACCCAGGGCATACAAACTACTCGGGGCATTAAACAAGATAATATACTTTACGCTAACTGAAAAATTTCTTTCGTACACGACATTTCATTTTGGCACTCCAAACCGCATCTCACATTGTCTCATGGTGGCGAAAATCTCATTAAACTATGCAAGGTGCTTTGTCCGACTTTCACACGACCATAATACTCAACAGTTTATGACCCTCAGATAATATAATAATCTGTATGTTGATCTATATATACATGTAGGCTGCACTAGCCAGGGTACTGGAACACCAGATTAAACTATGTGTCAACCCAGTGCACCCTTCCCTGGAAGCATTAAGGTGCAGGAATGGTTATTATTGTCTCGCATGCTATTTAGCAGACCTGCTACATCGCAAATAATTTCTAAAATCAGTGATATTTAGAAAGGGGTGTGCTACTTTGAAGATAATTTCTAGGATTACTGCTAGTTAGCACTTTGACTTGCCTGTTCCCAACAGAAATATATTGTATAATTAGCACAAATGCTAAATATTGAATATTTTTTCTAAATTGCAGCCAGAAGAAATATGCAATATTTATGATAACTCGCAAACGCAAATTGTCGTGACTGCCTCTCCCGAAAGAAAATATATTGTATAATTAGCACAAATGCTAAATATTGAATATTTCTTCGAAATTGCAGCCATGATAAATATTGAATATTTCTTCTAAATCGCAGCTCCAAATTGTCCGACTGCCTCTCCTTAAAGAAAATATATTGTATAATTAGCACAAATGCTACATATTTTCAAACTTGCATGAGCTGGTGAATAAGGATGTTTAAGGCAGGCCCAGGTACACATTCTTTGTTGGCCTGTGCAACTCCTCTGACAATAACAGGAATTATTCTATCGTTCTTCCTGGTTAAACAACGCGCATGCGCTGGTATATAAGGATTTTTTAGACAGTCGCAAGTACATTTTCATTTGTGGTCTGTGCAACTCCACTCGGACAATAACAGATTATTCCATCGTTCTTCCTTGTTAAACAACGCGCATGTGCTGGTATACAGGCTGTTTAAGACAGTCCCAGGTAAAGCTTGATTGGTGCCTACAGAACGGGCGATATGAAGGCAACCTCATGCAGACAGCTGACATGTGTTCAGACTTACTGGCACAACAAACCAATCATTCAACGATGACCGAAGGAGTTTTGGAGACAATCGGTCCCTTTCAATGTAATTTTGAAAGAAACAAAAGGCCAGAAAGGCCTTTGGTACTTGATTGCAAAAATCAAATTATATTCTAATTAGATGATATAAAGGTGCTAAATATCAAATATATTGTCCTTTCTCCGACACAGTGTTACAGATATTTTAATGTGAATGTCTTCTAATTAGAGTAGATTATAAAAGTGCTAAATATTGAATATATTATATTTAACTGTGAATCTCTTCTATTTAGTATAGATTATAGTGCTAAATATTGAATATATTGTCTTTTCCCAGACGCCAGCTACATATTTAAGTGCGAATCTTTTCTAATTAGATGATATTATAAAGGTGCTAAATATTGAATATATTCTCTCTCGGACGCCAGCTAGATATTTAACTGCGAATCTCTTATAATTAGATGATATTTTCAAAGTACTAAATGTTCAATATATTAATTGTTCTCCGACGTCAGCTACATATTTAAGTGTGAATCTATTCTAATTAGATAATATTATAAAGGTGCTAAATATTGAAAATATTGTCCTTTCTCCGACACGGTGTTATTTTTCTCCGAAAAGGCTATTATGGATATTTAACTGCGAATCTCTTCTAAATAGTATGGATTATAAAAGTGCCAAATATTGAATATAATATCACTTCGCAGACGCCAGCTACATATTTAAGTGCGAATCTTTTGTAATTATATGATATTATAAAGCTGCTAAATTTGAATATATTGTCTTTCTTCAAACCTCAGATAGATATTTAACTACGAATCTCTTCTGATTAGATGATATTATAAAGGTGCTAAATATTAAATATATTTTCCTTTCTCCGACACGGTGGCACAGATATTTTAATGCGAATCTCTTCTAATTAGAGTAGATTATAAAAGTGCTAAGTATTGAATATATTGTCTTTTCCCAGACGCCAGCTCCATATTTGAGTGCGAATCTTTAATAAATATATGATATTATAAAGGTGCTAAATATTGAATATATTGTCTTTCCCGGATGCCAGATAGATATTTAACTGCGAATCTCTTCTAATTAGATGATATTATCAAAGTGCTAAATATTCAATATAGTGTCTGTTCTCAAACGTCACCTACATATTTAAATGCGAAGATATTCTAATTAGATGATATTATAAAGGTGCTAAATATTGAATATATTGTCCTTTCTCCGATACAGTGTTACAGATATTTTAATGCAAATCTCTTTTAATTAGAGTAGATTATAAAAGTCCTAAATATTGAATAAATTGTCTTTTCTCCGAAAAGGGTCTTATGGATATTTAACTGCGAATCTCTTCTATTTAGTATAGATTATAAAAGTGCTAAATATTGAATATATTGTCTTTTGCCAGACGCCAGCTACATATTTGAGTGCGAATCTTTTCTAATTATATGATATTATAAAGGTGCTAAGTATTGAATATATTGTCTTTCTCGGACGCCAGCTAGATACTTAACTGCGAATCTCCTCTAATTAGATGATATTATCAAAGTGCTAAATATTCAATATATTGTCTGTTCTCAAACGTCACCTACATATTTAAATGCGAATATATTCTAATTAGATGATATTATAAAGGTACTAAATATTGAATATATTGTCCTTTCTCCGACACGGTGTTACAGATATTTTAATGCGAATCTCTTCCAATTAGAACAGATTATAAAAGTGCTAAATATTGAATATAGTCTTTTCTCTGAAAAGGCTCTTGCGGAAATTTAACTGTGAATCTCTTCTATTTAGTATAGATTATAAAAGTGTTAAATATTGAATATATTGTCTTTTCCCAGACGCCAGCTACATATGTAAGTGCGAATCTTTTCTAATTACGGTAATTTCTCTAATAATTCGCATAGAAAATCTAGATTTTAAAGCAAATAAACTAACAGAAAATGCTAAAAATATATGGAAACTTTGATCTAACAATATAGTTTGTCACATAATCTATCATTTTAACAGGAGACAATTGCCAGTTTTCTTGACAATTTCTCTCAATGAACGTTGGAAGCTAAGATTTTCTGTTTGAATTATTAGAGAAATTACCGTAGATGATATTATAAAGATGTTAAATATTGAATATATTGTCTTTCTCAGACGCCAGCTACATATTTAACTGCGAATCTCTTCTAATTAGATGATATTATCAAAGTGCTAAATATTCAATATATTGTCTGTTCTCGGACGTCAGCTACATATTTATGTGCGAATCTATTCTAATTAGATAATATTATAAAGGTGCTAAATATTGAATATATTGTCCTTTCTCCGACACGGTGTTACAGATATTTTAATGCGAATATATTATAATTAGACTAGATTATAAAAGTGCTAAATATTGAATATAGATACTTTTAAAGTAACCCACTTTTCTGCCTACTGCGGAGTTTAGCAAAAATATCTGCACAATATTGGCAAGTATGCTATTTAGCATCATGTTAAAGCATAGGAAATTTGAAAAGTACCTAAAAAAAAGCCAATCCTGCACCTAACTCCCTGGAAGGCAGAATAAATTGCATTTGTGGGTCATCAAATAGTAGAATGAAACTCTGGCTAGCTAGTTGTGAAGATAAATTTTTATGCATCATGAAATTGATGAAATTTTGCTCTTATCACAGTAAATAAACAAATGCTTACTTTTTGTTTGGAAATGAGCACACCAATTAAGGGAAACTATTTTTTCACACAAACCATGGGATTGGAATGAAAAAAAATACGTTGACAAAAACCGATTTTGAAATAAAGAAGTCCCACATGAAGAATTCAGTATTATTTACGATACTGTACGGAGTAAGGTGCTTGTTAAACAGATCTGTATATCGCACAAAATCCTGGTCACGAGTAATTTTAATTCCTACCACATATTTAGGTGATGAACTACTCTCTAATCTAGTGTTGTGTCAAAGTCAAATCTGTTTTCCCTGTTCATATTTGTGATGTCAACTGTAGCTGTCCCCTTCCAAATGTGCTACGAGCATCTAGGACTCCGATCTAATCCAACTATACGTAGTCAATCCTCTGTATTATAGTTACCGGTAACTAAACTCACCTAAATATGCTATGGTCACCTTATAGCCAATCCTAACTCCTGTTTGTTACTGTCGACTATAACTAATCTTCCCGCAAATGTATTAAACGACTCCTCGGACATGTCCGATGATCAACTTTAGGTAATCCATACTCATATGTGCCACTGTCAACTGTAGTTCCCCCCCCCCCCTTATGAGCTATGGTCAGCTACATGTGAAAGGCATAATCCTTGTCCATGTATGCCATGCACAGGGGATGATGGTTGTGAACGACTCTCTCCGAGCTCTTAGACGTAGGTTATTCTCCCATGTAGGACAGCATGCAGTCATGGGCTCTCCGTTAAGTGATCATAAACAAGAGCCCAAGGGGCTTCAATATACGCCCGTATATCTGGAATTATATTGGTCCAAATTTCAAGGTTGTTTAATAGCCTTGATTCCAATTGGTAGTGTAGTAAGAATAGGTTTTCTCACATATCACGACGATTAACGAACATTAGGTCAGTGTAGCAGGGGAGACAATTGCTTTAATATTACAAGAGTTGTCTCCTCTCTCTCTCTCTCTCCCCTTGGTAGAGGGCGCTGATTGCCCTCTAGCCAATGAGAGTAACTCGCGGGCTTCCAAGAGAAGCTAGAGAAGAAACTACCTGGGGACTGACAAGACCTACTGACGACTTCTCTCACAGTTTTAACCTGCAGGTAGGCCTGTCTTCTATACTGGCTAGTATCTAGGTAGCTGAAGTTACTACAATTGGCGTCAGAAGTTAAAGTATTAAGCGTAGATTTGCGGTTATTATTAGGCAAATTTACGTCTTGATGGCGGTCTGAATGCAGTGTCCAGATGGGCGGCCATTTTGAGGTTTTGAAAATTGGGGTGTGAAAATCTTCATTTCCGAGTCCTGACAAACTTGTTGGCTTTCAGTTACGATTGGGTCGATATAAACTGGAAGTGTGTTACTTTATGAAAGGGGTTTTGTGAAAATTTGAGCTTCCAGCGAAGTTCTGGAATATTTTTTTTTTCTCGTCGTCATGGTCACGTTTTTTTCGCGATGGCGGATTTTCCAAATGAAATTGATTTGGCTTTCATTGGTTGTGAACTAAAGATTATACAGCAATAGTTCTGAAGCTCTGTGCAATATATGGAGTAGTTTGACAATGATTGTTTCGTGAATTTAGCCAAAAACAATCTGTGTGTTGTGACGAAAATTGGACCCTTGATAGTCTTCTCTTTCGTCAGATCGACTTGATTTGCCATATTTGTCTGGGTATAATTTATCGCGAGTGAAGCGGGGTTATTTTGAACTACCCCAGGTTACAATTTGGTTTGAGTTCGCGTTCCTTTTGAAAATTTTGCGAGTTTACTGACACGTTGTTGTTATTTGGAACAACAACAACAACGACAGTAACTTGAAGGGTTACATTCGGGAATAAAAAGGAATAGGATTGTAATTGTTTAGGTTGGTTAGATGGCCAGTGTAGCGGGCAGACTTGCCTGCTGGTTGCCTTCAATATTGCACCTTAGATTTAGCTAGAATTTTGTGTGATTTGGTGAATTTTGAAGTATTTTTTTTTTTTCTGAGATAGTATTTGGTAGGGAAAATTAGGAGTAGAAGTTGGGATAAAGGTTTTGAAGGTGCAATATTTGAATGGTTTATATGTTAATGTTTGTGTTGTCATGTATGTGTACCGGTACTGTTTGTGTGTCCATATGTGTATTTTTGTGTTTTGTTCATAGTCCTGTTCCGTGATAATTATATTTTGTATGTGCTTGGTTGGGTTGGTAATGTTGGGGTTTTTGTAGAAGATTTGGAGCATGTGATGAAGTTTTAATGACTGAATGCGGTCAGATTAGTCATTTCCTTTCGGTTCGGTGATTGAGTTTGGGGTACAGGGTCATGTACTGCATGACCTTGTGATGTACGTGGATTCATCAGTTGTGCTGTTGACAAATTGTGGTTATTCTTGCTGTGCCACGGTTGTCTTATCGAGACTTGTTTGTGGGAGTCTATCGCACTGTCAATTTCTGTTGACCACTTTTCACTGGTGTGGTCGACTTACAATGTATAGCAATAGTTTGGCTTTGTATTATCGGTCAAACTACATTGACTTTTCCGGTGGTCAGTTTTTGTGAATTTGATTGGGACATTCACTGAAAATCTATGGCCTAAAGGCTAGAGTTCAATTTAGTAATTTTTGGAATTCGCCCAATTTCGTCGTCAAGTTCACCTGGCTATTTCCTGGGAGCTATTGCGCGAGGGATTAGCTGGTGCTTACATTGAATGTGGGGGATTTTCTCTCGTTTGATTGAAATTCTTGCTAGCCATGGCATAGAACATTCAAATTAATGTTCCAATAGATTTACTTGTTTGGTATTCAATACAACACAACCTCTGGTTGTATTTTGAGATTTGAGTGTTGACATATCAACACTGCACTCAATTTGATTGTGGTCTGGTGGTGTTAAGTGACACCATCTGATTTTGATTGAGAGTTTGGTGTTTACTCAAACACTCGTCCTTGGGTTTACTTTGAAAAAAAAAAAAATAAAAAATAAAAATTTGTTCTGTTGAGTGTTGACATATCGGCGCTACACTCAATTACATAGTGGTCTGGTGGTGTCAAGTGACACCATCTGATTTTGGTTGAGTGATTGGTGTTTATTAAAACACACACTCTTACATTTAGTTGAAAAAAAAAAATAAAATAAAAAATAAAAACAATTGGTGTGGCATCAACATTGCACCCGATTAGAGTGTAATCGGGTATTGTTGGGCAACACCAGTTGATTTTGGGAACATTTGAAAGACATTTTGAATAGATAAGCAGCCATAATTTAGTTGATTGCAAAATTCCAACTTGGTGAATTTTGATCCTATTTATTTTGGGAAATAGACTATGATTGTTGATAACTCCGTCTCATTTGGTATTGATTGACACCATTTGATGATTGTTTGGTATTCAACACACATTCTATTGAGCCCTTAGGCACTAACTGGGCCACTAGAGACAGCGATTATTTTGTATTTTATTTGGCTTGGTTTGTTTCTAGTTTTTGGACTCCACAGGGAAGTTGCAACAACGCGTTGACGGTGGTAACGCATGATGCACTTGTTTTGAAGGGTCTTGTTCTTTTTCATTTTTCCTGATGGGTTTGAGTTGAATAAGCACACTTGAACGCATTGACTGCGGTAACGTGTGTGCATTCAGTTTCATTTTTTCTAGTGAGTTTCTGGAGTGGAAACTCACTGAGTGTGAGTAGTTGATACAACTACTTATTTCTGTTTTATACAGAAAACAGAATTTATTGTGCATCACAGCCATTGCTGTCAAGTTGGTTGACCGGCAAATTTTGAGCTGTGCATTTTATTTTTCCTGCAGTTTGATTGGAATTTATTGTAGCTAGATTTGTACCATTGGAGGCGAGTCTGGTTAATAGTATTTTGACCAATCAAGTAAGGCAGATAAATTTATTTCATGGCAGCCATTTTGGAAGTGAGTATTGCGGTTTATTGAATATTTTCATTTGCATTTTTGTGGAGTCCCACAATTCACACCATGACAGAACTGGTACCAGTAGACGTATCAATGGCACATAATATTGAACAATTCCAGAAGAATCCTTTGATGGAGAATTCTCTTATTAGTGGGGTAGATGTTTCCGTTTGCCCTGAGTATGTTTCAGATTTAATTGAAAAACATGTAGGCGAATTGCGAACTGAGATGGAAAATCACATTCAAAATTTAAGGGGGAAAGGGAATCTGTTGTTCAGAGTCTCTCTCAGACCTTGACAGAATGTGTTATCAAAATCGATCAGCTGGTATCTAACCAGGAGGGGATCTCTGAGAGCTTGAGAGAATGTGTACAGAATGTTTGTAAATTGGAGAGCTGGGTGGGAACGGAATTGATAGGGATGGATTCTCACTTGAGGGGGATGGATGATAAATTAGGGGCAGGGTTTACCAACATGGGGGACCAGGTTGGAATGCTGGTGACCATGATGCGTGGCCAGACGTCTACTCCAATGGTTAGAGGGGTGGGGGCTGATGCTAGTTCAGTGCAGACTGATGATGTTAGGCTGTCAATGGGCAACGTTGAGCAGGAAAATTTGTCTGTGGTCAATGTTGCGCAAATGCCGGGGTTGGGGGGTGGGGAATGCAATGCTGGTGAGGGTGCCCAGCATGCACATTATATGGATGCAGGAGTGGTGGATGCTTGTGAGGGGTCAGGGCATCATCAGAGGGTGGAGCACCCTTCTGTGCCCATCTCTGACCCTTTCGTCCCTTCACATAGTAAGGTTGGGGAGGAGCACAAAGGTAGCCATTCCTCTCCATCCATTGATCATTCTGACATTGCTCATGGTCAGGAGGACAAGGGAGATAATTTAATAGGGTCAAATGTTCCGCAGCCTATCCGGCAACATAAAGCGAGTTCGAGATCACGTCGACTTCTCCGTGGTCCTCGAACAGTACGCTGGCGTAGCCGTAGCCCTTTAACATCACGTGGCCGTAGCCCCTCGGCATCACCTTTCACACGTAGTAGCAGCCGTTCACTTCCGAAAACATTAGTTTTTTCCGGCGATGCCAAAGGTTGGTCGCCGTTTAAAATTAAATTTGAATTAGAAGCTCAAGATCGGAAGTGGAGCAAGGCAAAATCTCTAAAGCGTTTGACTGAGTGCATGCATGGCAAGGCCTTCGAGTATTACTCTTTCTTACCGAAAGCAGTTTGTAATTCTTTTGATGAGCTTCTTGAAGCCTTAGACAAACGGTATGATGATCTCGAGTCTCCTCAAGCAATCCGACATCGGTTGCAGTTGGAGGAGCGGGGGGCCGATGACACTTTGGCTGATTTTGCTTATAGGTGTGTTGAGTTAGCTGTGAAGGGGTATCCGGGGGCTCCACGTGAGTTAGTCGAATCGATAGCTGTGGAGCAATTCTTCAAAGGTTGTCATGAACCACAGGCTATAGTTTTGTTTGCCATGGAGAAAGACCCCAGAACTATTCAGGATGCGTTGACATGTGTCAACGCCTCACTGTATAATCATCAAGCTTTGAATGTAGCAGAGGTCCGTCTAGTTTCCACAGAACTCGAGCCTGTGGGAGGGGATTTTTTACGGGAGGGGCGGGGTGAGTCTCCATTGAGACTTGTTACTCCTCCCAAGCTACCGGTAGCCTGTGAAGCCCCTATTAACAGAGTTACCTGTTACTCTTGTGGGAAAAATGGGCATAAGAGCTTCCGATGTCCCCAAGTACGATGCCATCTTTGTCGCCGATTAGGGCACATAAGTCGAAGTTGCCCCGTTAGCACTAATCTTGACGGGTTGGTTACCACAGGAGGACCTGCCTTGTCAGATTGTGCTGGGTCGACTGCTGCCGTTCGAGGCGTTGCCGTGTCTGGGGCTCGGAAGGGGGCAATGGTAGTTCCGGTCAGGGTCGGGTCCGTTCCAGTGAATGCGAAAGTGGATACTGCTTCTCAGGTAACAGTGATGAGTCCAGAATTATTTGGAAAGTTAGGGCTTATGGGACTGTCATCCACTCCCATTAAGCTAACTGGTGCATTTCAGGGTACGGCCAGTATGGGAATGTTGGTTCGACGGGTTCCCCTTTCCATTGCAGGGTTTAACTGTTTTGGAGACATGGTTGTAGCCCCGGTGGTTCAGGATTTGTTACTGGGCTCGGACTTTCTGTCCGCTTATGGCTGTGTCGTTGACTTTAGGAAGAAGGCCCTGGTTATTGGGAACATGGGGGTTCCTGCAGTAAAATGTTGATGCATGATGACCGGTTTGGACAATGCTTCAGTTTAGTTCTCTTTTAGCATTGGTAATGTTAGGGGGCAATGCAGATTGACAGTGGGTATTGGCATGTGGTGCCATCTAGCACACTGGTTTGAGTTGATTTTGATGTTGATGTCTTTGTATTTTGATGTAGGTGATGTGGCATTTTGGTTTGATGTTGTGTCGGTTGTTCTTTTTGGGGGGAAAGATTAAAAAAAATGATAAAATGTCTGACAAGAAATCTGTGATATGTGTGGATGTTGAATAGTGATGTGGGGTGTTGGATAATGGTGTGTTGGTTGATTTGTGATGTGTGGACCTATATTTTAGAATGATCATTTTTGGTAGATTGAGTGTTCAGTAGAGTGTGGTGTGTGTACCTATTTTAGAATGGTGTGTTGGGAGGACGTGATATGTGTTGGAAAAATGTGCAATGTGTGTTGCAGTGGAGATATGTTTAACTTTTAGGGGGTTAGGAGAATGGTTTGAGTGAAAGTGTAGTGGATGGGGTTGTGGAATGGCGGGTTGGGTAATTTATCTGTGGGTTAACAACCCTCACGGTTGGCCACATCATTCGGCAGTGGTTAAATGGAAGTTACTTGGATGCTAAATGAGTTTTTGCCGAGGTGTGTGCGAATTGTGATGGATGAATTAACAAGGGGAGAGAATGACGGGGCAATCCATGTTGGAGACACAGGGCCAAGGGAGTTTGTGGCCACAACTCTGCTTGTGTCTTCTCTATGGAAGCCCCAGTGAGTTATGCACCGGTGTTTGTCATCCCGGTTTAAATTTATTGAATCAGGGTCTGAAATAAAAGTCAGACATCGGACAAGCCTTGACCTTGTTTGGTTGAATGCTCACTGTGGAGCATTATGTCTGATCAAATTCGGGGATCATTTTGGATATGTTTATTCAGACCCTGGCTAATTGATCATTGGCAATGCGGTAACATCAGCAACGCAGTGCACTTCTGTTCAATGGATTCCGATATTCCTTCTGGTCCTGCAGATTCATCCACATGTTGAGTTGACGCGTTAGCGGCACCTTGTGCACGGGTGTTTCACATGCGTTGATTCTTCATGTGTGTGTCTCTGTTGATGCATACAGAGGATACTGGTTTCCTGAAGCCTTGAGCTATATGAGTAGTCCCACAATGTATGGAGGACTGACAGGCAGTTACTGTTGTTTTAGTCAGACTATGTTCGTTAGCCAGTCACTCAACTATTGAGAGACTGAGTGTCTTGCAGTTATTGCCT
>JAVTVY010009700.1:0-49354 GCA_036873755.1 Hanleya hanleyi
ATGGCTACAGTTTCCAGTTAAAAAAATTACGATTTTATTAATTGCCAACAAAACTCGTACTTCGAAATATTCTTCGGAATACAATACTAATTACAGATTTCTCTTCAGTGACAACGATGGACAGCAAAAATAAGATGTTTTAATGTACATGTAACACTCATATCCTCATGTTCATTGTATATAACAGAAGTTCCAATCATTTTATGATAACATGATACCTATTGTTATTATCTCAGGACCAAACCTGCAGGCTGGCACCTGTTAATTATCACAAACTACGACAACAATACCACATAGTGACCACAGGTGATGTCTGCTGCGGATATTTGAATGGTCAAAACTGGGTATATTTTGTGTTCTGGAGACTTTGGTTACACTTTTTCGTGCGAGACATTTTGGAAAGCTATTCATATTCGGAATTACGGAGAATTGCTGTTTTACATATAACGTAATAGTGTACCGTCTGAGTGCCTGTATCATGTAGATTTTTCTAACCAGAAACTGGACGTTTGTATGGGATGTATGTTAATCGGTACTATCGATGTAATGGACATTGCCGCCATCGGGATTAAACGACGACCACGTGGAAATACCCATGGTGACCTGATCTCCCACTCCTCGAAATGTTTCAGTCACAATGATCGAGATGGTAATAAAGTATGACAGGAACAGTCTTTAAAACTCGGAAAAGCAGGAAGCAATTTTAGTCATTATTTGCAAAAAGAAAAAAAAACACCAGAAAATAAATCATTGATAAAGACTGCAGCAAAGTTGAACCGCTAGCGATGTCAGTGTTAAGGTAATATGTTTGAAAAGCTACATCCCATGTTTGTGGACAGGATCAAATCAACATTCTGCTGCCTATGTCTGGAGACTATCGACCACCCATGTAATCCTGTAAAATTTAATCGATCACTTGCTCTGGGCTATTTTCGTTTTCTCGTAACTAACGAAAACGTTATTTTCCTGGGGAGAAGAAGATATTGGGAGGAAAAGGAGCTTACGCTTCAACCAGAGAATGAAAAGCAATTTCTTAATGAGACCTTCTTACGAGTGTATCATAAGCCCGGTTAAGCAACTCATTTACTGGGTCCCTATCCATATCAGAGTTTTCATCGACCAACCGTTTTTACACTAGTGAATTACTAGTGCGACACGTTTTATCTGTACGAAAGTTAGAAAGAACCGACTTACTCTAACGACAAGTTTAACAGCCCACCTATTTTTCTCCCAATTTTGCCTTTTGGGCAGATATCCACAGCCAATTCTATGTCTTCGCAAACCGATTATTTATCCAAATTATTCATGTCTAAATTATTTAGTGTGTCGATGCAAATAGATAGATTCTTTCAAAATACACCATTTTGATATATCAATATAGGTTTTCGAGTGGAAGGGCATCAACATGAGGATAAGCATGAATGTTCTGATTATACAGTAAAATCGTTCTACGATAACAATTCAATTATTTCTGTTGTAGAACCATGGTAACACGGGCATTACAACATATTTCACTTTGATCTTTTAATTTGATAGAGATAATATTCTTGGAATGATTTCAATAAGATTTGTTGGATCGCATTCTACCCTGGTAAGACCGTTTCGATACAATCATTACATATTAACATTAAAATATCTGCATCCATAAACTGTTTTAGTGATAGACATCTGATTACGCTTTTAGTAGTCTCGCAAAATGGACGATAATCGGCACCCATCTCAGTGCACCATGCATATCCAAACCTCTGGAGAATTGTAAACTTTATTTCCCCTGCCCCCGATAAAATATGACTTGGTAATATTCCATGATAAATTGTATCTATGGTTAATACATTTCGGGATAAAAAGATTCATCATTTCACGAGCAGCCGTGTCTTATAATTTCTTTCTGTATTATGCCCTCGATGGTGAAATCAGCCTCTGTGTTCTGTCTCTGAAATTGATAAATTGAAACAAAAACGTACAAGAACAAACAATTGTAAAACATACATTCATATATGTCTTTCTGTGTAACTCTGTTAATCATTTTCATGATGAAAACCACGGTTAAACTTGAGACAGAAATTTATTACTTTAATAACAAATAAATATTAATTTACAGCTATGCAGAAAACATTTAAGCCTGCCATAGGCACAAGTGTGATAGAATCGACCATATAACTATATAGACTGTACTATAGATATCTTTATCTCAGCATACACATACATACACGATGATTTATTTATCTTAATATTGTTTCTTAACATATACCTATATCATTTATGATGATTTGTACAAATCATTGTGATTGTAGTTTTGTGACATGGTGGAGAATGAAGCGTTTGGTCGGCCTCGGGCCTCGCAGGTATTTGTTCTGAATACGAAGTTGCATTCTACAAATACTCCCACGTCTGGACCGGTTCTTTTCTATCTGGAGATCATATAGTTCATCATCTTCCTACAAATGACTTGGTAGGGTTATTACATCATCGCTCTGAATTATTTGTATCTAATACCGCTCAAGCCGGTGCTAGACGTTCGGTGGTCATGTCATTCAAGATATCCACATGAACAGCTACAATAAGAGCGTGGCTGGGATACAAATCATCACAAGGATCACTTCTGGTTATTGTGATATTTTTAGAAATATACAGTCAGTATACTTGTCTGTGGGTCAAATGACTTCTTGTCAGTACACCGACATCGTTTTCCACCAACCTTTTAATGTTGCGTTTAATTAATGAAATGACCCAGGCGTTTCATGGCTACAGTTTCCAATTAATAATTATTACGATTTTATTAGCGAGCCAATAAACTCTTATATCCAAATGTTACTCGGAATACAATAATAATTACAGGAATCTCTTCAGAGGCAACGGTATGACAGTAAGAACTTTATGTTGCCCCCCTACCTGGCCTGGGGGGGAGGGGGGGCGAAATGGCCCCCCTACCAAACTTTCTTCGCTATCTCCGGAACGACAAAAAATGGAGAGCTGAAACTTCTTGACTTTATAGTTTGTCATATTGGTGTCATTTTGAGCCTATTTGCATGATCCCCCGAGCCGAGGATCATGGGTAAATTCAAGATGGCGGCCACGGTGTACCAGAAAAGTGAGTTTTTTTGTCATATTTCTTCAAAATGTCTGCTTTTCCGCGACGAAAAGTGGACAAAATCTATTTTATTTTACATCACATTAATATTTACTAATCATGCAGTATTTATCATGCAGTATTTGCGGAGAAATTGCACAAATAAACAATTACATTTTCTGGCAGATCTTGACCCAAGGGTATAGTGTTTTAAGTTTTAGACCCCTAGCTCAAGGGGTAAGAACAATAATTAGGGGGGGGGGCATTTCGCCCCCCCCCCCCCCAGGCCAGGATACTTCCGAAAAAGCGCAGGCCAGATAGGGTTAATGTTTATTATCATTTAACACTCATTAACGTTGACAATATTTCGCTAAGCGGCTTGCTAAAAGTATGCTTATCCTTATTTTAACCGTATATAAGCTCCAGTCATTTTATAATAACCTGATAGTATTAATATGACACTGATTGACATTATCTTAGGACATAAATTGAAGGCTGGCATTTGTTGTCAGGTATGACTAGCTGTCAGAGACTACCACGCAGAACCACATATAAGCACATGTGATGTCTGCTGCGGATATTTGAACTGTCAAACTGCGCATGTTTTTGTGTTCTGAAGACATCTTCGTTTTCTTTCATTGATTTGTTTTTTTTATCAGCCATATTGGAAAGCTATCAATAGGCAAATTGATGAATTACTGTGTTATATATACCGTCAGCAATGTGATAGTGTACCGTCTGTGTTATATATACCGTCAGCAATGTGATAGTGTACCGTCTGTGTTATATATACCGTCAGCAATGTGATAGTGTACCGTCTGTGTTATATATACCGTCAGCAATGTGATAGTGTACCGTCTGTGTTATATATACCGTTAGCAATGTGATAGTGTACCGTCTGTGTTATATATACCGTTAGCAATGTGATTGTACCGCCTGTGTTATATATACCGTCAGCAATGTAATAGTGTACCGTCTGTGTTATATATACCGTCAGCAATGTGATAGTGTAGCGTCTGTGTTATATATACCGTCAGCAATGTGATAGTGTGCCGTCTGTGTTATATATACCGTCAGCAATGAGATTGTGATAGTGTACCGCCTGTGTTATATATACCATCAGCTATGTGATAGTGTACCGTTTGTGTTATATATACCGTCAGCAGTGTGATAGTGTACCGTCTGTGTTATATATACCGTCAGCAATGTGATAGTGTACCGTCTGTGTTATATATACCGTCAGCAATGTGATAGTGTACCGTCACGGTATTATATATACCGTCAGCAATGTGATAGTGTACCGTCTGTGTTATATATACCGTCAGCAATGAGATTGTGATAGTGTACCGCCTGTGTTATATATGCCATCAGCTATGTGATAGTGTACCGTCTGTGTTATATATACCGTCAGCAATGTGATAGTGTACCGTCTGTGTTATATATACCGTCAGCAATGTGATAGTGTACCGTCTGTGTTATATATACCGTCAGCAATGAGATTGTGATAGTGTACCGCCTGTGTTATATATACCATCAGCTATGTGATAGTGTACCGTCTGTGTTATATACCGTCAGCAGTGTGATAGTGTACCGTCTGTGTTATATATACCGTCAGCAATGTGATAGTGTACCGTCTGTGTTATATATACCGTCAGCAATGTGATAGTGTACCGTCTGTGTTATATATATCATCAGCAATGTGATAGTGTACCGTCTGTGTTATATATACCGTCAGCAGTGTGATAGTGTACCGTCTGTGTTATATATACCGTCAGCAATGTGATAGTGTACCGTCTGTGTTATATATATCATCAGCAATGTGATAGTGTACCGCCTGTGTTATATATACCGTCAGCAATGTAATAGTGTACCGTCTGTGTTATATATACCGTCAGCAATGTGATAGTGTACCGTCTGTTACCGTCAGCAATGTGATAGTGTACCGTCTGTGTTACATATAACGTCAGCAATGTGATATGGTACCGTCTGTGTTATATATACCGTCAGCAATGTGATATGGTACCGTTTGTGTTATATATACCGTCAGCAATGTGATATGGTACCGTCTGTGTTATATATACCATCAGCAATGTGATATGGTACCGTCTGTGTTATATATACCGTCAGTAATGTGATAGTGTACCGTCTGTGTTATATATACCGTCAGCAGTGTGATAGTGTACCGTCTGTGTTATATATACCGTCAGCAATGTGATAGTGTACCGTCTGTGTTATATATACCGTCAGCAATGTAATAGTGTACCGTCTCTGTTATATATACCGTCAGCAATGTGATAGTGTACCGTCTGTTACCGTCAGCAATGTAATAGTGTACCGTCTGTGTTACATATACCGTCAGCAATGTGATATGGTACCGTCTGTGTTATATATACCGTCAGCAATGTGATATGGTACCGTTTGTGTTATATATACCGTCAGCAATGTGATAGTGTACCGTCTGTGTTATATATACCGTCAGCAATGTGATAGTGTACCGTCTGTGTTATATATACCGTTAGCAATGTGATAGTGTACCGTCTGTGTTATATATACCGTCAGCAATGTGATAGTGTACCGTCTGTGTTATATATACCGTCAGCAATGTGATAGTGTACCGTCTGTGTTATATATACCGTCAGCAATGAGATTGTGATAGTGTACCGCCTGTGTTATATATACCATCAGCTATGTGATAGTGTACCGTCTGTGTTATATATACCGTCAGCAATGTGATAGTGTACCGTCTGTGTTATATATACCGTCAGCAATGTGATAGTGTACCGTCTGTGTTATATATACCGTCAGCAATGTGATAGTGTACCGCCTGTGTTATATATACCATCGGCAATGTGATAGTGTACCGTCTGTGTTATATATACCGTCAGCAATGTGATAGTGTACCGTCTGTGTTATATATATCATCAGCAATGTGATAGTGTACCGTCTGTGTTATATATACCGTCAGCAATGTGATAGTGTACCGTCTGTGTTATATATACCGTCAGCAATGTGATAGTGTACCGTCTGTGTTATATATATCATCAGCAATGTGATAGTGTACCGTCTGTGTTATATATACCGTCAGCAGTGTGATAGTGTACCGTCTGTGTTATATATACCGTCAGCAATGTGATAGTGTACCGTCTGTGTTATATATACTGTCAGCAACGTGATAGTGTACCGTCTGTGTTATATATTCCGTCAGCAATGTGATAGTGTACCGTCTGTGTTATATATACCGTCAGCAATGTGATAGTGTACCGTCTGAGTGACTGTATTATGTAGATTTTTTTGACCTGACTTTCATAATCGGTACTATCCATGTAATTAACATCGCCCCATCGTGATTGAACGGCGACCACGTGAAAATACTCATGGTGACTTGATCTCCCACTCCTCGAAATGTTTCGGTCACAATGATCGAGATGGTAATAAATTATGCCAGGAATATCTTTCAAAACTCAGAAAAGCAGGGAGCAGTTTTAGTCAATATTCGCTAAAACAAAAAAGAAAAAAAATCGTTGATAAAGACTGCAGTAAGGTTGAACCACTAGCGATGTGTTAAGGTAATGTTTTGAAAGCAAAATGAGATGTTTGTGGACAGGATCAAATCAGCATTCTGCCCCTATGTCAGGAGAATATCGACCATCCATGTAATCATGTAGCATTTAATCGATCGCTTGCTCTGGGCTATTTTCATTTTCTTGTAACTAACGAAACCTTTATTTTCCTTCATACCTCTGGGGTGATCTTGTGGCTAAGAAGATATTGGAGAGGAAAGGAGCTTACTCTTTAGCCAGAGAATGAAAACCAATTTTCGCATCCTGCCTTCGCGCTTCGCATCCTGCCTTCGTGTTTGGACTTCGCGCTTCGCATCCTGCCTTCGCACTTCGCATCCTGGCTTCGTGTTTGGACTTCGCGCTTCGCATCCTGCCTTCGTGTTATAAAACCACATACCTGAAACAATGCAGCGATGTCCCTTATCGGCCACCATAGTTAAGCAAATCAGTTACTGGGTCCCGATCCATATCCGAGTTCCCATCTACCAACCGTTTTTACACCAGTGAATTACTAGTGCGATATGTTTTCTTTGTACGAAGATTACAGAGGTACGATTGATACAATTTTCCTCCCAGTTTTGCCTTTCGTGCAGATATCCACAGCCAATTCTACAGCTTCGCAAACCGACTATTTATCCGAATTGATGTCTAAATTATGTACTGTGCCGATGCAAATAGAGATATCTCGAACTTCCGAAGGGAAGGACATTTTTCGGATTATACAGTGAAATCGTTCTACGATAACAATTCAATTAATTCTGTTGTATAACCATGATGACCCGGACATTACTGCAAGGCATATTTCACTTTTAATTTGATAGAGATATTATTCTTGGAAGGATTTAAATAGGGTTTGTTAGATCACGTTCCTGGCTAGCAAGACCGTTTCGATACAATCAAAACTGTTCTTTAAGATATGGGCATCCAGACTTTCCACTAGGTTGATGATAATTGATCATCCAGCTTTTCCATAGAATGTCCCAGTGATCTCCACGAATGATTATTCTTTTATAGTAGTCTCACAAAATGGGCGATAATCGGCGCCCATCTCTGTGCACCATGCATACCCGTACCTCTATAGAATTGTAAGCTAAAAATATGGCTTGGTGATATTCTATGATAGTTATTCGGGATAAATATATTAGGAAGCCGTATCTTGATTAATCGCATATATTGTGTATTATGTCCTTAATGGTGAACTCGGCCTCTGTGTCATTCTTGCAATTTCTGATATAACGTGACGGTTCCAGCGACACAAACACTAGACTAGCCATATTGATTTCAGAGCCATTGAGACCATAATCTCAAGGGCTACGATTGGGATGTTTTATCATTCGTTGATGGATGCATCTGCCATCTGATGTAAGTTTCAAGGGATAAAGGCTTCCGAACGGCTTGTAGGGAAATGTTGGGGCCACTTTTCGTCGTATTTTGAAGAGAGATTACATGTTATCTGGACTGTGTTTATTTACAGGAAGATATATTAGGGCAAGGGCGAAGCCCGCATCCTTAAATTTATAAACTTTCCCACACTAACCGTGCCTCAAAAATAGATTGAACACGCATATGGAAACTTTATTTCCATTCTATTTCTCTACTTAAATTGATTATCAACAAAGATTACAGCGAAAGGTTAAAAATATTGTAAACTTTTCTCCTTCGCCCGAGTGTCAGTTGGTAACTGCCAAGATCAATGGACCAGTTTATGTGGTCTCTCAATAGGGGCTGATTGTGTCACTTGAGAATGGCTGTGTACTCTCTAAAATAATTAGATTGCAAATTCAAACCAGATTGGAATTAGTGAACAATCTATTCGATTGAATATTCCATCTATTAGATTGAAATTTTCAATCTGTTACATTGAATTTTCTGTCTACAACAGATTCGATTTATCGTTATCAGTCTATTAGATTGAATATTTCAGTCCGATAAAAGATTGGTTACTAATTTAAATCTGATAGATTGAATTTCTACCTAATTATTTTAGAAAAAAAACATATACGCATATAGGTCTATTTGTGTTCCTTTGTTAATCAATTTAATGATGGAAACAGCAATTAAACTTGAGACAGTAATTCACGACTTTAATAACAAATAAATATCATTCTGCCACACTCCATGTGTTTTACAAAATAACATTATTACATATAAAGAAGGAAACCCAGATCTCATCTAATTCCAATAGACGTCACTTAATGAGCGGTTCGGTGGACAACTTGCACTTTCGTTTTTTTTTTTCTCTCTCTAATTTTTGCAAATCTTCTACTGGTCACGAAAGTTCAAAGCCCTGGCCATATGTTGATGGATATTTACCGAAGCACATAATAATTGGCGAGATAATGCAGCAAAAAAATGAAATAAAACAAGCGTATTTTTATAGAAATGTTCAGTTTGCACCTTTGGCTAGAATTCTTCCGAGCATAGGGGTTAATTCGGACACGCTAAAAATAACCGATAACTGATACCGATATTTCCGTGGTGTCTGTTCTCATTTACCTGGAAAATGTCGATATCAGATGGTTATGCTCGAAAAACACAAATTTTACGAAATCGTGAAGCCACATACCAAATTAAAGCCGGTTATAACATTTCATGATACCAAGAGGTATCTCCCCTGTCCTTGTCCTAAAACCTGCAGACGTAGACCCCCACATCAAAGACAATAATATCCCACTTCTATCACCTGATGCAATGCAGGCCCCCAACACCCATGGCAATTAAATGGCTGATGAGGATCTTTACACAATTCAATTAGCCTGTCACCTCCCTCATGTAACATGACATCAACTTAATTACCAGCGCGAGGTCTCTGGAAAGGCACAGTCGGAAGAGCGAGCTTCAATTTGGTGTTCAAAGAAATACTGTAATCTCTTTTGGCGGTTGAATGAATATTACATGTAAATAGCGACTGTCGAATTAACACTGGTCATGTTTGTTTAGTCCGAGATCTAGAGAGAAAATATGGTTTGTGCCAGTCATTTTCTGTGATTGCTACGAATCGCAGTTGTTATTAAAAAAGTGGAGAATTGTCCTCTTTCGCTGAGAGACAGGCGCCTCATTGCACAGAAACCGTTTCAGTAGAACCACCACTCTCCGAATGTTTCAAATGTGAATGGAACGACGAACGAACGAAATTACCGAAGATCGTTAAACGAAGACCGCTGAACGAAGACCGCTGCAAATCTGGATAGAACGCAGCAGGGACTTTACTGGCGTTTTCATGGAAACTGATGTGACCATATTGCTTTAAAGAGTCACTTCTCATGGAGGAGTCCACAATTCATCGATCAGGTATACCAAGTTTTAAGTTTATCGGTTTGGGGCAAGATGATCTTTGAACGTTTTGTTGAAAAAGGAAATTTGTTGCAAATGGTTTGTTAAATCAGAAAATGGTGTCTAGCCGTTTACAACGAAAATCATACGAATTAAGAATACTGATCAGCGATACGAATTTGATATATCATTATGTCTTTCCGACATCACTGGAAACTATTGACCGCTTCTCTCTTGCAGGAAACTATGTATACTATGATTGTTGTTTTTTCTTGAATTTGGTGCTAATATTGTTATGTGGCATAAGACTTTGGATTATGGACGCGGAAATTATTGTACTTTAATGTAAGATATCTGAGTATCGAATGACGGACTAGACGCTTGTATTGGTATTGAGAACTACCTGTCATAGGGTATATTTCTGTGAAATTTGTAAGCCATAATACAACTTTGAAATCTACTTGCGTTTCCATGGCAAGGGGAAAAATTTTCGACTTCCAAGTTGCCATATTCGGTAGAGCCTAAAAGTCAGGCTCCAATAACATACATTGATAGGACAAAATTCACCATGTGGCTGGTTCACAATGACAGCGCCAGGGATGTCCCCAAAAATGGTGCGAGCATGTATTTCCTTCCAACCTTGGGATAAATTTATTATTTTTCTGTTCAACACCATACCGGTCAGCATCATACTGTTCCAAGTTCCTCAGCCTCCAGTCAATAATAATCTATAAAGACATGACACAAACATACTTTATCCTAGCTAAATAATATATAGCCCTCCCGAGTATGAGGGCTATAGGTCGGCCCCAGTCACCTCCAGCGAGGGTTTTAGATAATTTTATTACGAATCACCCACCTCTGAAACTTCCGTACATCTAATCTCTATCCCCTCCTGCGCACTATTTTAAAATCTTGCGCACTATTGTGAAATAGTGACGCATATATCGCCGTCTGAATTTTCCAGTCGAAAACTTCAACTCTCTACGCGCCATGTTGGTGACGTCACGCTATATGTGTATATGGGCCATTTGCAATTGAACATGGCGCGCGAAGTGAAAGTCGTCGACTGGAAAATTCAGACGGCGATATATTCGTTACTATTTCACAATAGTGCGCAAGATTTTAAAATAGTGCGCAGGAGGGGATAGAGATTAGATGTACGGCAGTTTCAGAGGTGGGTGATTCGTAATAAAATTATCTAAAACCCTCGCTGGAGGTGACTGGGGCGGACCTATAGCCCTCATACTCGGGAGGGCTATATATTATTTAGCTAACTTTATCCGGACACTGCCCTCCAGAACAACCCGGACACTATCCTTCAGCGCAACACGTTCGTCTCTTGGAAGCCGGACATGAATCTGACTCACGTCACGTTGAAGATGTTTATCAGAGAGAAAAATCTTATAAAAACGATATTAATACATGCACTGCAAGGCTGAACTCAGTAGTGATCGATGTGCTATCGGAAACGTTTTGAAAACAGAAATGTATGTTTATCGACAGGGTCACATTTGCGTCATTCCTCTTACCGTGTTAGAAAAATATCGATCGCCTCAGTAATGATTTAGTCTTGTATCGATTGCGTCCTATCGCCTATTTTTATTTCCGCTTTACTCTCAACATCTTAAAATTCGGTCATGCCTTTGAGACGCTCATTTGGTAAAAAGCATAATAGAAAGGGAAGGAGCTTCCGCTTTGCCAAGAGGCTGGAAAGCAATTTCTTAATAACCCTTTACTGTAGCTGAATGATAGCTTCAATTTCACAAACGGCCGTCTGTCTTTAGGTTGCCTGGTTCGTTTGATGTCAGTTAATACTCAGTCATTATGTTATTATTCTCCAAAGACAGTTTTCCCAATCTACAGAGACGGTTTATTGCAAAATATAACATTCTATACACGATGGCATTAATTTTGGCTTTTGGCTGTGGAATTATGTTTTCAATTCTGATTGCACCTACAGAATATTAGTACATATTTACATATTTAGAAGTAGTTGTGATCAAAGCACAGGCCCGCAAAACAAGAACTTTGGGGGGGGGGGTGGTATTAGGGTGAAATGTCGAAATATGGGGTCTCTATATATAACCCCATGCTTTATATAAATCCAGTTGTGCATTTATATAAAGCATGAGGTTATATATAGAGACCCCATATTTCGACACTTTACCCTAATACCACCGCCCCCCACCCCAAAAGCTCTTGTTTTGCGGGCCTGTGGATCAAAGGTAACACTTCCTAAGTTAACGGGTTGATGATGGCATATGATATTTGGTGAAGATATTTGTCCTCTAATTGAGGGCGACTATATCTACTCTCCTATTCAAGTACATGTAATATTGGTTTGAAAGGTTTCCTCCATTTCGTTCGCCTATAATTACAATCATCGTTAACAGACAATTTGAAAAACCAGTGATACTTCTGTGTTATCCAGACCATGTAATGACGGTGCCAACCATCTTGTGGTGTATTTTTTTTATTTTTACTATTTTTGTTTGCGGTACGATTCTTTCATGGACGACGGCTGAATATTGAATGTCGGATCGGATACTTGCTATGGATAATGTATTGCCTGAATGTCTCTACATTATAGAATTCTCCTCATCCGATGTTGGAGTTCGCGACGATTTTGTTAATTCATCCAATCAAAATTATGCTCGTTACGGTGTATCCACACCGGAATATTCTATCGTCATCGATCTGCAATATAAATCAATAAAATCAGCGGTGTAATCACATCGTTGATAACCCGATATTTTCCAATTCGGAATTTTGAGGCTGGTGGGGATCAATGTTTAGGATTTGTCAGAATTTTATTTGATCACCTTCCGGGCAGAAAGGATGATTTTATGCAATCAATACCATTGTATGATTGGATAGATGACACCAGTGTGCACAGTGTTTTAACCCTATCATATCTGGAGGGATCATTACGTATAGATATATGTGGTATAAAACTCTCTGAACGAGACTATACTAAGATATGGAATGAATTACCAAATGATCTTAGAAGATGTAAAAATATCAAAATTTTAAGCGCATGATTTTAAACTGGAATGGAGGGCAATGTACATGCTCCTCTTGTAAATAATGTTTTATATGGTAATTCCAAACTCAATCTACTCGCCATAATTCATATACATCATGTAAATCATCTATCTGTGTATGTCTTCAGTCGATTTAATAGCTCTATAGAGCTAGTGTTAGCTCTTTAGAGCTAGTGTTAAACTGTTGTATCGACTTCAAATAAAGCTTGTCTATATGTCTAGATCCGTCATTGGCAAGTCAAATACGAGAAAAGTGAGACGGAAAACGATCAGGCACGCGTCAAATGTTTTGAAAATATTCAGAATCAGCATTGTATTTGGTCATATTTGACCGTATTCTAAGAATCTCGAGATTTGCTTGACATTGTTAATCAAATCAACGTACGACGATGAAGTGTTATCATTCCCTCGTCGCCGCTGAGCCAACTAATCGACCTAGTGACGAACGCGTCCCGGTCAGAAAAGGCGAAAGAGAGTGTACTGTTCGTGTTCCTACATCGAGTTTTGAAGCTCCAGTAAACATGATTAAAACTCATACTGTTCACTAACTATTATTCTCTGAACAGTTAGACATTTTCTCTTCATCTTCTGCTTATTCGTTATATTTACCTCATTGTTTTGCTGTGACGCTCTCGGCGTATCACTTCGACAGTTGCGTTGCTCGAAGGTTTACGCGACAAGGGTAGCTTTCGTAATGAGAGATACCACGTTCTATTGCACCTCAGATATAATCTTACCGAAGTAGCCAATATTTGGCATACAACAGTAGAGACCTGAAGTCTTGAAAAATTTGGTAACAAGGATGTCAAAAATGCAGCCAGACTGACCCGCTGGCGATGTGCTAGGGAAATATTATGAACGAAGACATCAATGTTTCTCAACATACTGCCAGACTATCAGGAATATATCGATTGCCCATGTAATCATGTAACCGTTCATTGATTGCTTACTCTCGCTTACTAATTGTGCACCCCTGTTGGCTGACCTATATCTGTTCTCTTATGAATATGACTATATGCAGGCGCTTTCAAAAACCGATCCATTCAAAGCCCGTTCCTTCTCATTCACCAAACACTATATAGACGATCTTCTCGCTGTGGATAATCACTATATAAATGACGCAGTGAAGGATATATATCCATCTTCACTGGATTTGAAGGAAACTACAGATAGCTCTACAGGCACATCTTATTTAGATCTCTATCTCTATAAAAATGAAGCGGGCATTCTCTCTCGTCGACTTTATGACAAAAGAGATGATTACAATTTCGACATCGTAAACTATCCCTTTCTGGGTAGTAATATTCCAGTGGGACCTGCATATGGCGTATACATATTTCGCTGAGTAGCATTTGCTAGATCCTGTGTTAAATGTGATGATTTTAATCAACGTCACAAAACATTGTTGCAGAAACTTATAAAACAGGGCTATTCCACAAAGCGCCTCCACTCAAAGTTTCTCAAATTTGGCGATACATATCGCATGCTGATAGTAAAATACGAACG
This sequence comes from Hanleya hanleyi, assembly GCA_036873755.1. Taxonomy (NCBI): domain Eukaryota; kingdom Metazoa; phylum Mollusca; class Polyplacophora; order Lepidopleurida; family Hanleyidae; genus Hanleya; species Hanleya hanleyi. Next base: position 14,457 of record JAVTVY010009700.1, read on the forward strand.
TAGCGTGCAAGATCTATGGCGCTACGTTTCGTAACTTGTGTCTAATTCCGCTTAACCCGGGGCTAGGGACCGTATGAATCCATGTACTTCAAGATCCTCATGGTACTCATATGAACAGTCCCAATCAAAGCGTGACTGAGATACATCATTCTTTAGATGACGACTTTACAACGAATATTATGGATTAAGAATACTGATCAGCGATACGGGTTTGATATTTTTGTAACATCATGATGTCTTGCCGGCATCATTGAAAACTGTTGACCGCTTCTCTCTTGCAGGAAACAAGCCTATGTTTATGTATGCAATGATTGTCTTTTTGAATTTGGTGCTAATACTGTTATATGGAATATGGAATAGGTCTTTGGATTATGGACGCGGATATTCTCTAATGGACGACGACTGGATTATGAATGACGGACTAGACGCTTGTAATTTTTCATTTCCCCTTAAGTAACAAAACCTCACAATTTATTCGTGCCTTCGAGGTGATCATCGAGCAAATGAATTATATGGACGAAGAGGGCATTCGCTTTTCTCAGACGATGAAAGCAATTTCTTAATACGCCTTTAAATGCGGCTAAATGATAACCTCAGTTTATTCAAACGGTCGTCTATCCCTGCAAATTTTCTATATTATTGTGTGTCGCTTAAGTGAATCAGTTTGTATGTCCCAACTCGCATCCTATAGCCAGGTGCTGGCCCACCTACTGAACCTGATATTAGAAGATTACTATATTGTGAGATATTTTCCTTGGATTGATAAGCCCCTGGATTTCAAAGAGACGATGAAAAATGATTCACACCACAGCTTTCCCAAACCACGCGTTCCTTTCACATGCATGCCATGGGGTCATGTGGCTTCTTGTCAGTACGCCGACATTTTTTCCAACGCAATGCCATGTTATCTCCTACTTACAAATTATGCTTTTCGGCCAGCAATTGGAAACTCTCTCATAACTAGCTTCAATTATTTTAGCCAGTGATGGTACAGGGTACCGTTTCAGACTAGTATGCGCCATTTTCAAAAATACTAAATTCTGTCGAGTGTCTCCATGCGTATTCGTGTTTGTAGTATGAGTGGTATAGTACTTAGGCCATCCAAAAATAAATTCCTGTTTCCCGTAACGGGCATCTCCAAAAAGTGGGTCGGTAGGTAGGCAGGGATTTTTTTTTCTTTTTTTTTTTTCTTTTTTTTCTCATATTCATTTCCGCAGCAGAAATGAACAACATACAGAAACCTGCCATCCCGATGTTACTATTATAAAATGCGCTGGGTCAAATCTTCCTCTGTTATAGAATTCATTGTAACTTTTAATGGGCTTTGCATTGTTTATATACATCTATTTAGTGCATTATGTAAAACCTAGAGTGGTATGTCCGATGCCTGCGATTTTGTTCAATAAACGGATTATATATAGAAGAGTAGGACAACGATAGAACTGTTTCTCTGTTAGGGGCCCACTTGTCCCGTCACAGCTTCAGTGTTTTGTCGCCACCTGGAGATGTTATCTTAATTATCTGAAATCATTGAATGTTGTAAAATAGAGAACTGTTAATTGATCTTTGTTTCTATAAGAAAAGTCGTTTTCGCTGGCTATCCAAAATCCGCCATTGATACCGACCAATTCGATAAAAATGCTGTTGTCGACCCTTCAATTCAGCAATTTGACCACGTGAAACGATCACAATGCTACGTAGGATATTCCATTCCTTTTCTTCCGTTAAAAGCCTACAAAGCCAAGATAAAACAAATTTGAATGAGGGTGTTGTGAAAATTATATACGAGACCAACAGGGGCAACACAGTAATTAACACACAAACTCGTAATACGGCAACGTATTTTTGAAACCCCTTCGATTGCCTCTTGCTGGTGAATGGTGCATCCCCACACACAGCTGAATCTGGGCTTCAGAAGGGACAAAGTATCCCCCAGGCAGGCAATTCTATGTTGTAACAGACGATCTCATTTGCATATGAATACGTGTGAAACTTGCATGCTGCACGTGACGTGTTTACAAGCCATCTGCACAAGTGCAGGTAATTCCCTCTGCTGGTAACCTAATCATCCCGCACACCCCTATCCTGACTTTGGATTCTTCCATTTCGCGTAGTTTTGTCTGAAGGATAAGCTGTGAAGTGTGGCAAAGACTATTAACACAAATATGCTGTGCAGGAACTTCACAGCTGCACATGCTAAAAATAAACGCCTATAAACACATTCCTGCACCTCCAGGTAAATGGGGACACAGATTGTTACATTGATGAGGGGAGTCGGGAATCAAAACAATGTAGCCATTGAGAATTTAAATATCAAAGGAGAGCCTGTCGAGGCTTGGATTTTCAGTTGGAAATTGAGGGGCTCTGAGGGGTTATACTATTACGTCGTGCGATATGAACACATCAATCATTTCAAGTTTGTTTCATATAAAGTGGACTTTAATGTTGATAATAATAAAAATACGGCATGTTTCTCGTATATGCTATTAGATATGTTTGTGATCTTCATGTTTTAATGCACAAACAAATAATGCTTGAGAAATGTACTCCAGATTTCTTATCGATCATCCAGAGATTTATTGATCAAAATACGATAATAAAATCAAAGTTATATGTACATCTGTCCAAAATTACAAGCGTCTTGTCCGTCATGGCTTTTCGTGATGGCCACTTTCGACGTCAAATAATGGTCGGTTGATTATTGTCCGGTTCACCTAAAAATATAACGAATAACAAGGTGTGTAATAAATTGAAACGATAATGTTAAACTGAGGTTTCAAATGCTGTTGTGTCAGTGATACTGCCTGCCAGGAAAATCTAGAATGGTGTGCAGAAAAAGCCACGTAGACGTATGCGAATGCATCATGTTTTTCCCATACGGATAATCTAGTTGCTGTGAAGAAATCGGATCGATTCACTAGCACACACATTACAACTTCATATTCCGGAGAACATCACCGACAAAGTTTGAACTCTGCCCCCTTCCAGGGCCTCATGTGTAGCGGCCCAAGCGCCTCCCACAGCCTCGCACACTATCAATACAGTGCAGGTCGGAAAGGTCAAAGAGGGACAGCGAGGGGTTTACCATATACGATGAACAAATATATTAACATTGAAGATCTGTCAAATTTGCTACTCAAAATAATAATGTGTGGCTTTCCATCACAACGAAGTCTTTATTATCGTCTTACACTTCATTCAGCAACTTTTCCATCATAAGGAAGTCTTTATTCGTCAATCAAATTTCTTAACGATGTTTGGTCGCATCAGACTTTTAATAAAACAAAATCAGTATTGCGATACTTCTTTGCCGAAGTTTTATATAGTTCTCGTTTTCTTCAAAAAAAACAAGAAAAAAAACAAGAAAAAAACACGAAAGCTCATGCAAAATAAATAGTGAAGTCTCAAAAGTGCTGCCTTTTTGATTGTTTTTTGTTCTAATAAGAGTCTGTACCATAGCTGTACTGTGAGCAACATTTCCTTCAATTTTGCTATGAAATCATTCTACTCCACATCATATGATTTACCCTAAAGCTTTTGCATGAACCATATTTTATTTCAGATGTATAATATGAAATAACTGGCGGAAATAACTAACCCTTCAGCAAATTCTGACGGCTATCAATAGCCATACTGATTTGAACGCTCGAAAAAGAACGTTCATTTTCTGACGCTCCTTTTTTTGACGGGGTAGTGTTCATTTTCTGACTGTCGAACGTTCGTTTGCTTGGAGAAAAAACACGAGTACCTGTTCATTTTCTGACACATTCTTTTAGTTTGAACGTCAAAACTTTTGACACGCTTCCTAACAGAGTTTTGTGCCCTTGCGAAGTGAGTCAGCTTAAAAAATTTTTTTACCGACTTCAAACTTTTTTTTTTCCAACGGATTTTTGGGGTCGGTCGGGTTACGGGAAACAGGACTATTATTATGGACGGCCTTACGCTTAAATCGAAATCATTTATTTGGCTGATAAAATGCAAACCAAAGTATATATGTGTCCCATATATTATAAATGAATAATTTCATTGAACTGGTATCCAACCTGTAGATCAGTAATTCTAATCTCTTGACAGCATATTCCCATGTTTTAACAGCTTGGTGCATCGTCCGTGCTGCACTGGTAACCTCTAGCTCAACATCGTTAGATACAATGAAATGACTCATTGTCGAAACATGCTATTAGGACTTATTCCCCTCTTGGATAGTAATATTCAACCAGAACTGGCATAAGACGTATAGATATCTAGCTTTGCAGCATTGCTAGATTTTATCGGAAAAGTTAAGATTTGAAACAACGTCATAAAATAGTTGTGTCAGCTCGTTCGAAATAGGCTACATAGTAGACCGGCCAAGGACACGAAATGTAACTTTTGATGGCATTGTTTCTTACAAATGGGTATCCATGCTAAATTAGTTCTTTGTGTGCTAGAGTTCAAGGTGGGAGGGGATACCACCAGGATTTTGGACGTTAAAGGTCATTTCGGGGTCACTTTTGGGGTTAAATAAGGTCAAAATTGGTAAAAGACGTTCCTAACTTAATTTCCATTGTGATGTTTGTTACCAATGGCTATCCAGGCTATATTGGTTTTATGTACTATATGGTTTTAGCACAGGTATGCCTAGCTCGTTAATTATTGGAATTGAGGTCATTTTAGGGTCACTTTACGGGTCTAATTAGGTCAAACATGCTGTTTTATTTCATATATCTTGTGCTGTTTGTTATTTACTTTTGTATGCAGTATGGCTCAGGGTAGGGTGGATACTAAGACAACTTTGGCAATTTGAGGTCATTATCACGACATTTCGAGGTCAAATAACACCCAAAGATGGCCAAAAGATGGGCCTAAAGACAATTTAAAACATTTTTGTGTGAACTTCCTTGTAAAGTAGTTCTACGGGTGAATTTTATATATTAGTGTAGGGTAATTCAGTATTTTTTGTTTGTGAATTTTGGTAACATCCATTTGCGTATAGATTGGACCTTCCCGATCAATATATTTGTTGGTCCGAAGGTTTCTTTCTCGAGTTTGGAGTAGTTTGATTTAATCCTTTCTGGCCTGGGTGATAGAGGGTTCGGAAATTTTGTGCCCTTGTGAACATTCACGGTATCACCTGAATGATTAAAAATCGAGAGCAAAGACTTTCCGTCCTTTTGGAATATTATATTTGGTTAATTTTGAGCCTATAAATATAATTCTACTGATTAACCATCATGAGTTAATTCAAAATGACGCTCATGTGGGTTCATACATAATCGCCCTTTTTCAGGTTATTCATATAATAGTCATTATTCTTAGCCCATTGTGCAAATTAGTTAAAACAAAGAAATCTCCCATCAAGCCTAGTATCTTTCGCCTATTTGAATCTGTTTGCTTAATTATCAGCTTAAAATATTATGTTTTAAATCAAAATGGCGGACAAGTGGGGTAATCTGAAAATCACATTTTGCATGTTGCTCGTGTAGTTCAAGGCATTATTCTTATCTCACTGCGCAAATTTATCAAAACCGAGGGATCCCTATGCATAGCCTAACATTTTATTCACATTTTGCATCTATTTACATATGCCAAAAATCAAGATTTGAGGGTCAAATTCAAAATGGCGGCCATATGGGACCATCTGAAAATCATATTTTTTTCATGTTGCTCGTTCACTTCAAGGCACTATTCTTCGCTAATTGTGCAAATTTATCAAAACAGAGGGATCTCTTAGCATAGCCTAACAACTTATGCCCATTTTGAATTTATTTGCATGTCCCCAAGGTCAAAATATGATGTTCAAATTCAATATGGCAGTTGTGTGGGGTTATCTGAATCTCCTGCTTTTCCATGTTGCTCGTCTATATCAAGGCATTGTTCTTAGTTGATTGTGCAAATTTATCAAAACCGAAGGGTCCCACAATCATAGCCAGATACATTTTGCCCATTTTGAATCTATTTGCTTTGTCGTCAGATTAAAAATGATAGTTAAATTCAAAATGGCGACCATAAGGCGTCATCCGGAAATTCTTCTTTTTTCATATTCATATTCATATTTTATTTTTATTCTAGCTACAAACTTGTTTAAATTGAACAGAATAACGCCATAGCTTATTACATTGTGCCTATTACTCCTCAGCCCTACGGGCTCAGGAGTATTGTTATGGCCCTGGGGATGTGTCTGTCCGTCTGTCCGAGCCGTATCTCGATAACTACTGCAAGGAACTTCATGAAACTTACAGGTTATGATCCTTTTACTTTTTACTTGTGCCTTTGATACTTTCAGGTCTAACCGGTCATTAATTATTTTTTTACAATTTTTTTTTATTTTTCTACCATTTTCCAGACTTCTAAAACGGATCTACAAGTATGCATACATTAGCCCTACTTTTGTACAGATTTACATACTCTTACTAGCATGTAGCCAATCAAGAGCTCCATAGTAAAGTTGTATGTCAGCCATTGGTTCAGTGTAGTGAATGACTGGTCATTGGTTCCTCTGCCTATTCAGCAGTACTATATTGCCTGTCGGGCCGTATCCAGAGCCAAATTACTTCCGCAAAACGTACGTGAGCCCAACATAAAATCTGCCCAAAATAGCAAATGCAAAAATTAAGAAAACCAGTTTTCTTTGATTAATAGAACTGATAAATTTGTCCCATTAGCCTAGCTTTGTCCGAACCACGAAACATCCACCGAAAACACCGCCGGCATTCATATATAGAAGTCGACTTTTAGGGCCGGTTATCGGTCCTAAAAATTTTTTACAAGTGTTGAAGTGAAACTCAATTTCGTCTAGAAGAGGGGGAACTCAGTTAGAGACCACCGTTTCAGGAAAACTCAATTTCAATGAAGATACTGAATTTGAGCCAATTAAACTTAATGTGATTTGCATAACTTACGGATCGTTGCTGTTTTATTACGGAGAAACAGACGAAGAGGTAAACAACCCGCCATTTTGAGCGAGGTAAATTCCCGCGAGACTGTTCACCTGGGAGTCATTTTCACTACATTCGTTTTGCTGTTGGAGAGGGTACCCGAAAACAGGCTAGTCGCCCTTGGCCTTTCCGTTACCGAGATACAGCGGTACGTGCGTTGAACACTGCCTGCATTCGTTTCGCCACGATAAGTTTGTCGATATGTCAGTTTTTGCCAGGGACTTCGATTCCAATACCAACAACTGTCTACTTGAAACGAACGACTACTCTTAAAAATTGACAACTAAAAATTAATGAATCAACTGAATTATTTTGAAAATAATTACGAAAATGAAAGTGATCAACACGAACAACAACAACAACACACGGATAGACGAACAACAACAACAACACACGGATAGACGACACTGTCATTTTTAAGTTCAATGAGAGTTCAAAGAATACTGGATATCTGCTTGGAGTAGAAATTAAAATATTGTCTTGTTGAATTTCATGTGAAAAGCCAATAGGGCACAGGTGATGAAATCAAATAATTTAATTCTAAAGCAATATAAAAGAAGCAAATATTCCTTAATATCACATTCATATACCGGTTATACATGTATGTATTATATAGCAAACTGTCCTAAAAATTTGATTAAACTCAATTTGCACTGCCAAAAGCACACAAAAAAACTCAATTTGCCAGAAAAAAACTCAATTTGACCATGAATGGTCCTAAACAAAATGACTTCTTTGAATCTCTGCACCGTGTCAGATATACAGTAAATTACCCGGGAACTTGAGGCCACTGATGCGAGATTGCCATAATTGTCGTATCCCTACGCTGTTGAGAAAAAATTAGTTCGACATTAAAACTGTGACAATAGACTTGTTATTTCGTCTAAAAGTTCTCAGAATGGATTTGAACGATAATAAATGCCTGTTTTATCGGAAAAGGGCAACTTGTACTTTGTCTTGTCACAGGATTGTAGGAACCTGTGAGATATGTCAAAATCGAAAGTAGTGCCCATGTGTTCGTGCGTGATGGCAACACATCAATGGCGGCGTTGAGTTTTCAGTTGTAAAATGAACTGTGGTCGTCGGCCAGTTACAAGCGGTGTCTCGCATAACAAGTCCTCTAAAATGTACTTCATGAAAGATAGCGAAAGGTATGGCTAACGCAATACATCAACGCAAACATCATCGTTGTTGTTGTTGTTGTTGTTGCACTGATGCTAATGCGTTACCAACGGAGATTGGTCAGGGAAATTTCTGTCTCACGTTACGATGGGATGTGATTTTCGGCTATCGGAGCCAGTTTTTATTAGAGAAATGAAATTCTCCACAGTATCTATTTGTAATTTGTGCATTTTTATTCTGACATTTGAAGGAAATCTGTTCAGGGCCAAAGAAAATCTCCAGTACCTCTTCTTTTTTTTCCAAAGCACAATGACGTTGGGCTTGCAATTTTGTAACATTGTCACTATAGGCACTAACATGTGAGGTATTGGAGATTTGTTTTGATTCTGAATAGATTTCCTTCGAATTTCAGAATAAAAATGCACAAATTACATACAGATACTATGGGGAATTTCACTTCTCTAAGATGAACTGGCTCCGATATTTAGCCGAAAATCCCATCCCATCCCATCGCGAGACAGCTCAGTAAACTCTAGCCGATGGTTATTTCTTTCATCACATGGGCCATGTGAAACATTAAAAAAAATTATAATTTTTTTTCTTAAAAATATATAAAACAGGGGTTGAATTGTGAATAATATTTTAGAAATTTAATTGCCAGAAATGGGTTCGAATGCATTTCCAGCCATCTAGAACCCCAGATCTTCCGGGGCCTAGGCGGACCACTTTACATTGACGCCAGGGCAATAAGATCACAACTTTACAAGTTTTTTTTCCTGCAGATATGTGGATACCTTGTCACTTTTTATACCCCCGTACATAGGGGTATTCTGGATTCCGATTGTCTGTCCGTCCGTCCGTGTGTCCGTGTATCCATCCGTTCATCTGTCCGAGTTGTGGCTTGGGTTTGCATTTCGCATGCCACAACTCACTGCTATCCAAACTTCTACACAAATAAAAACATCTTGGTCTAGACTGTTAAGGGGCTGAGGAGTTGTAGCACCTCTGGTGCCTCATGTTTTTATTCTGTTGGCATAATCCTCAGCTGAGAATACAATTATTAAATTCAAAATGGTGACATTGTGGGTTCATCTGTGACTCATATTCTCATTTTGCTCTTATAATTCCAGTTATTGTGATTACATGGAGCTGAAAGCCCCTTCACAAAACAGATCGATCTGACTATTTATAGGCCTAGTTTGGCTCTATTCATACAATCATCAGCTATAGAAAAAGAATCATCGACAGACAATATAATATTTACATAATGGTTATTATGCCTACCTTAAATCCTACACTACATACAACTAAAAAAATTCCGTCTGTCTAACCATTCGTAACAATTAGTATTGTGGATATTAATTTATAACCGTAGTATTGTGGATATTAATTTATAACCGATTTGTACCCATTTTTGACCGCATTTACCAAAAAATTACCCTAAAATGATCTTAATTTGAATAATTAACGTGTTATCTATAACTAATTTAAAACTTACACTACATACTACTGATTCAATTTGGATACTCATTCGTAATAATTAGTACTGTGAATATTAATTTGTAACCGATTTTCATCAATTTTGACCTCATTTGACCCAAATATAACCCTAAAATGACCGTAATTCTAATAATTAATTTGTTATGGATGACTACATCCAACCCTACACTATATTCAAATGATTAAACTGGAATACCCAATCGTAACAATTAGTACTGTGCATATAACCGATTTTCACAAATTTTTCACCTTATTGGATCCAAAAGTGACCCTAAAATGACCTTAATTCTTATAATAAACGTGTTATCTATGACTACCTGACACTCTACACTACTCCCAACTGTTTTGGACCTTATTTGATCCAAAGAGTGACCCCAAAATGACCTTAATTGACCAAAATCAGGGTGGTATCCCCTCCTATCTTGATCCCTACCACTCAAAGAACTAATTTAGCATGGGTACCCATTTGTAACAAAAAATGCCATCGAAAGTTTTTAAAAGCGTTTTGGGGGTCTTTGGCCGGCCGACTAACACAGGTAGTAGTATTTCTCTTCCTCGGACATTCATGTATCTCTCGGTATCTGCCTATACCTTTCGAATCGAGAGGACAATTTCTATCAATAGTAGTGTGTTTAACTCTACCTGGCCTGTCCCCCCCCCTACCAAACTTTCTGTGCTATATCCGGAACGACAAAAAATGGAGAACTGAAACTCCGTGACTTTATCGTTTATCATATTGGGGTCATTTCGAGCCTATTTGCATGACCCCCCTATTTCATTTCACATCACATTAATATTTACTAATTTATCATGCAGTTTTTTGCGGAGAAATTGCATAAATAAAAAATTCGAAAAATCTGACCGAGAAATCGACCAAAAATGCTGTTTTTGAGAAAGACGTCACTGTGACGTCGTGGAAGCGGCCATCTTGGATTTTTTTACATTTTCTGTTAGAGCTTGGCTCAAGGGTATGGTGTAGTAAGTTTCAGCCCCCTAGCAAAGGGGTAAGAGAAATAATTAGGGGGGGGGCATTTCGGCCCTCCCCCCCCACCCCCCAGGCCAGGATACGTGCCAAAAAAGCCCAGGCTTAATATGGATATGATGTTTAAATACATATTGAAAGTTGAGATCGATATCACTTTGATTCTGTATTTAGTTCGACGAATGAATGTACACTTGAAATTTTAGACTTTTTAGTTGGTCATTCACACTTGCGTCGCACCATCATTTAGTAGCATCTAATATGTTTATCGCTTTAATTCCATTACTTGTTTTCTCTAGTTTTGTAAAGAAAACCGTTTATTTCTTGGAAACTATTCATCGTGCGGATTCGATATTTGGAATGTTTGTTTTCGAACAGGTATAAAAAAGCGATGCTTTAATTTTCCAAATGATGTTCTGGTTGGTGAGATATTTATGCTTAAATTGGTACCTTCCCTTTTTGTCCAACTTTGTTCAATTTCCACAGAAACGATAGTCCGAATGGCACAGAATGTGGTACAGGCCAATACCTTTTCAAGAATGAAGCAAGATTGCACGCGTATGAGTGTTAACAATTGCCCGTAAACTTTACGATAGAATACCGGCACTCCAGTGTCAGCCATATACCGTAAAATAACGGTGACCGTAAAATGTAGGGTGATATACCGTCAATTTTATGGTCACCGTTATCGTCTAATATTTATTGTATAAATTTGTATTTCAGTAACGAATGTGATATGTGTTCCTTAATATAGCTTTTGTAGCTTAGTCTAACACGCCCAATGCATATTCTATTTCATAGCGATCATGTTTTTCTTCAGATTATCCTCCCAATAGGGCCTTGCAATTATTAGGGTTTACGTGTAAAGACCAAAGTACTTATCTACAATCTATAATGACGTTAATAAAAAGCAGGTACGGCACGAATGCAGATATAGGCTGAAATATCCTGCTCTAGGTTGGCGATGTAGCAAGAATAACGGTATTTTGCCGTATTTCTGTATGTGGTAGATTACCGCCAAACTTACGGTAATATACCGTATTTCTGACGATACTGTGACCGCAGATAATAGAACAAACACCGGAAGTTGAGGTTACTTCGTTTATTGCTCCATAGGCATGAGGTAAGTCGTACCGGAGTTGCGAGGAGTGGAAAATACCCTGAATATAAAATAAACAACAGGAGTTAGCTATCAGACATCATACAATGATGCAAAGAGCTTATCCTGTGTTCGGGTCATGTATAGATGAATGGCGCATACAGAATATGACACTCTCATTCTCAATCATTATGGTTATACAATAATCTCATTCCTGTCTCCGGCTATTGGAAGGGATAGGCTATCCACCGCAATTGTGGTGCAACACTCAATTTATACAATAAAATAGAATTTCAATTCGATTAACAATGAAATCAGATGAATTAATAATGAAATGCAAATTTGAATGTATCGAATGAAAAAATAAAGCCATCAATGGCCTTGTATCACAAACTAAATGAATATCGTGTTTCTTATTCCAATAAGAAAACTTCATACCATGAGGTAATAGCATATGTGACTAGGTACACTACACCACTCATGTAAAATCCTCATTTTATCGTCTACTCACAATTAGCATGCAGTATCATTAATAACAGTTGCATATATTTTTAGTCTTATCTCATTAGGCATGCATTATGCTTAACTGTTCCATAACTCTCATTTTGTCTGTTACTAATAAACTTATCATGTTGGTACATTAACATTTTAGCACAAGATATAAAACCAATGTAGCATGGGGTTCAATGTTACTCAATATTCTCTAATTATATTACATTTCTATGCACCAAGATGTACACTCGCCCTAACACAGCTACACAAAGTATCGCTTAGTCAAGAACCCTTTTGCCCGGCACTTATACGCCGTACTTCACACCATATACAGAGAGCTATACCGTAATGACCTGATGACATGAATAAACAAAATATCTCTGTAACAATTCACACCAAAAGTACATACTCTGGAATAACATTGCATATTCTATTTAAAATAATCTAATTTATAATTCCTCTGAAACTTCATTACAATCATTCGGGCACAAATCCCTACAATTATTGTCATCGAATTTTCCACAGTCGTGACAATTACATAAATCCTTGAAAACTAATAGAATTTTGAATATGGCGGTTGGAGAAAGATGCTCATTAATAGTGGCCATAGTATACAGAGAGGTTATTTTGAATTAGCATGTCGGCATACCAAGCCGGCGGTTTTTGCTTTGACTCACTATGTCGATTTCAACCTGACATCAAAGTTATGCCAGCGATGTCACATCTCAAACAGTGCAGCTAGCGGATTGTCGTAATGAGCTAGCTGAGCCTGTTCAATAATTGGTTTGATTTAGAGGATACCCCTTGATCTTTTTTTTAATCCAGAACTACCGTGAGCAACTAACCAAGGCAATGTATAGATACCCTAACAAATCGATCAATACACTGGCTAACGAGGATGGCCTGGTGGGCCACATGCCTCTCACGCTCCACACCTCTTATACGACACGATTTGTGTTTTTTATTCTACTCGGCGTACCGGAAGTGACATCATATCCCGTCCACGTGCGAACTTAACATTGATACGTCGAAGTTAAAATCAAAAAACGAAAAACGGACAAGTCGAGGCAATTTTCAATATTTGATTTTCATTTTTGCGTGAAGCAAAACGAAAAACGAAAATTGAAAATTGACTGTCAAATATCAATTTTCGTTTTTTGTTTTTGCAATCCCAGGATCAAAACTTGAAAATTGACTGTCAAATTTCAATTTTTGATTCTGAGATCACACAAACAAAAAACGAAAATTGAAAATTGACGGTCAAATTTCAATTTTTGATTTTGAGATTACAGAAACAAAAAATGAAAATTGAAAATTGACCGTCAAATTTCAATTTTTTATTTTGAGAAACCAAAAACGAAAAACGAAAATTGAACTGTGCAAGGTTACACGGACCCCTCGACTTGTCCGTTTTTCGTTTTTTGATTTCAGCTTTGACGCGACAATGTTAACTGCGCACGCGCAAGGCTTATGTCACTTTCGGTTCGCGGAGTAGTATGGAAAGCGCAAATCAGAATGTTTAGGCAGGTGTGGAGCATAATATGGAAAACCAGTAGGGGGAAAGATATGGGAGTTTCACTACACTATAGATCCCTGGAGCCAGGCATTCGAGCTAGATTATAATGGGCCAACTGCGCACGTGCAGAAGCGAGTAGGCATTCGCGCAGCAGGTGTGAAGCATTATATGGAGAACAACGAGGTTGATACACATGGGAGTTTCAGTAAAGTAGGGTAGTATAATAACTACGTGGATACTCTAATCACAACCCCCAAAGTAACTTCCCGCGTCGATGCGTTGAAGCGTTTGACACGCGCATTTAAAGCGTTGAAGCGTTTTTGACGCTGAACGTTGACGGGCATCTGAACGCTCCAACATTCCAGGTCCCAAAATAGAGAATGGAGATTAGACCTGAAGCGTTGAAGCATTCAGACGTCTAGCATCAAACGTGGCGATTGTGTGCTTGTTCGAAATGGTGGTTTACGGGCCGCTTGCCATATAAGGATTTCGCGGCCCATCACCGCGATGCTTACTCTTATTGAAGTATTATATTTTAAATCAATAACAAATAGCGGTTGTGTGCATGAATGCTGTTCGCTTTTGTAGCGCTCTAAACATCTATTTTTAGAAATGAGAAAATCTAAGACTGCGTCCTGATTGGCTCAGGCCTCAATGCCAGTAACCAATGAGAACAGGTAAATCGTGAATCCTCGCACAGGGTTTACCTGGACATTTTTGATGATTCGAGTGAGTTCTTGAGTCGTTGCCTCAATCTCGAAAATTTCATCCCCAGAGGTTATTTTGAGTTAGCTTGTCGGTATCCCAAGCCGGCGGTTTTTGATTTGACTCTCGATGTCGATTTCAGCCTGACATCAAAGGTATGCCAGCTATGTCACATCTCATCTCGATCACAAAAACAAAAAGCGAAAATTGAAAATTGACGGTCAAATTTCAATTTTTGATTTTGAGATAACAGAAACAAAAACGAAAATTGAAAATTGACGGTCAAATTTCAATTTTTGATTTTCAGAAACCAAAAACGAAAATTGAACTGTGCAAGGTTACACGGACCAGTTAACCCTATCTGGCCTGGGCTTTTTTGGGCCTGTCCAGGCCTGGGGGGCCGAAATGCCCCGCCCCCCTCAATTATTTTCTTACCTCTGGAGCTAGGGGGCTGAAACTTACCGCACCATACCTTGGTATAGGTTAAACATGTGTCGGCGATAAAACTATGGCCTTTGTGAGCGAATGTATTTCAAGTAGCGGAATGTACTCGTAACTCTCCATTCCTTAGGGCCTCAGTCCCTTCGGGGCCTCGGCTCCATTATTTTTTAAAGAATGGAGAGTTACTCGGGCATTCTCCTCTATGCAACTGGCTAACGCCCAAGGGTACATAGATGTGGGGATACAACACAAAAAAATCTTCGAGAATGGATGAGCTACATCAACCCTACCAGGCACTGGGATGAGCATTACATCCCCCCTCCCACCCCTTACCAAAATTTCTACCATATCACCGGAATTACAAAAGAAATTGAGTGACTGTGATTTAGTAGTTTATCATGTTGGGTTCATTAATTTTCATAGCCCCTGGGCAGAGGGTCAAGATTAAATTCAAAATAGCGGGTATAGTAGTAGTAGTAGTAGTAGTATAACCGCAAATTCTGTCGCCCTCTGGGCCGCAAAGCCGCTAGAGGTCAACGCCGCTATAGTTCCGGCAAAGGTCACGTGATGATCACGTGACCGGAAGTGACCCCTGGGGAAATGTTTTCCTCCGCGGTGATGCGGTCCTCCGCGGTGATGGGGTCTGCCGCGGTGATGCGGTCGGCGGTAATGTGCACAGAAAGTAGTCCCTTGCCAACCAAGTGACTTCCAATTTTTTATTTATTTTTTTTTTGTGGATTTTACTATGGGTTCCTCGTCTCACCACGTAGAACACGATGGGAGGGGTCTCGAGGTTAAGCGGTGAAATTTTTCGAAAAGTTCAGGCAGGTCTGGATAGGCCCATACTGGAACAGTGGACAATTTGGGCCCCACTGGGAAACCCACTCGTAGATATTTGCGGTACGGGTTGTGGGTCTTGTTTTCCTTGTCTCGAGCTGTAGAATACGATGGGAGGGGTCTCGGAGCTAAGCGGTGAATTGTTTTTAAAAGTTCAGGTAGGACTGGATAGGCCCATACTGGCTCAGTGGACAATGTTGGTCTCACTGAGAAACCCACTCCCAGACATGTGTGGTATGGGTTGTGGGATCTTGTTTTTCTCGTCTCGGGCTGTAAAACACGATGGAAGGAGTCACGAAGTTAAGCGGTGAATATTTTTGAAAAGTTCAGGTACCGGGCAGGTCTGGATATAGGCCCATACTGGCTCAGTGGACAGAGTGTAGCACTCGTGATGTAGACTTGAATGATGTCCACGTCATCACCACCACCACCGGGTGGTGACACTACCACCACCGGGCGTTGGCATCACCACCACCGGGCGTGTGGTCTGCCGAGAGAGACAGGGTGGCTTAGTGGGTGTATGTAAATTTAGGATTCGGTTTGTGACGTCATTGGTGACGTCATCAGTAGGAGTAGGAGCCAAAGTGGACATTTTAGGGTGTGATGGAATGTGTTTGGGGTAGAGATGGGCCATCCCTGGTCCGAATGGACCGTGTGGGGGTGTCATATTTTAGCTCTCTGCATGTAGATGACGAATGGATTTTCTTTGGAAGTCGTATCGTGCAACGCACGCCCAGTTGGGCAGTGGTAAAGATGTCATTTTGGACGTGGGAAATGACATGTTTGGGCAGCCAAGTGACCCATCTTTGGTCAAAATGGACCGGTTGGTATATCCTTGTGAAGCTTTAATGGGATAGAATCAGACTGGCGTCTTTTTATTGGAAGTCGCGCCAATCTGTGCATGGGCAGTTGGGGTGTAGTAAGTAAAGTGGTCATTCTGGTGATGCGTGGGTTGTGTTTGAGCGATTGAGAGACCATTCTTAGCCCGAATGAGTCGTGTTAGGTGTCAAAGTGAAGCCCTCGGGTGTATACCACGACTTGAGGGATGTCCAGGTCATCTGGACGTCATTGGTGATGTGGATAGAAATTCGCCATCCGTGTTCCGAATGCGTCGTGTGAGGTGTCATCTTGTAGCAACACCTACCAACGCCAAGCTCAACGCTTCAACGTCCTGTTGAATTAGACCTGAAGCGATGATTTCCTAGATATTACATGGGAATGACATTAATTCATTGAAATGCGGTAACGCCCGTCAACGCCTTTCGTTACGCCTTAACACCCTAGCATAACGCCTTATTCGTTCTTGCTCGTTAGATGTATTCTCGGCTGCTCTTATCCGTATGTTCTAATCCTTGCATTCTGATTGCATTTTCCATGGTATCAGTGTGAAGCATTCGTGGGAATATATTTGCTCTTTGGGGGATTTTTTGGGAAAACCCCGTTCTATTTATAGATCATTTCGGAGTAGTGGAGAAACGTGGATACCGGAGGTGCAATGGAGTGCGTTTGGAGGAGATAAGGGCCTTTTTCCATCCGGCAACCTCTTAGAGTTACCTGTGAGTGTGTGCGTGTGAGAGCCTGCGTAAGTACGTGTGTGTGTGTGTGTGTGTGTGCCTGAATCCCTACATATTACTATAATATCTGTACCAGTCTAAAATTTTGGGTGGCCTTTCGAAGTCCATGAGTTCTAGTTACATTTTATAATAGGTGAGAGTATGTCAGTCATCAGGTTGGTGGGTGAAAGCAGGCATACGTATTGAATATGCGTGAAACCAGCCACACTTATATTCTGACTGTCTGACAAGCACCCCCATCCCCCCACTCCCCTTTATTAGATTAGTGGGGATAGTATCTCTCAGTCATCATTTATTAGTATTTATTAGTGGGGAATAGTATCTCTCAGTCATCAAGTTGGTGAGTGAAAGCAGGCACACATATCCAAGATGCGTGAAACCAGCCACACACACTTATAATCTGATTGTGTGTACATGATGCCCTCTAGTTTCGCACATTATCCAAATTTTTGTGGAGTTCTCTTGTCAGAAGTTCTTTTCTATTTAAGATCTCCCTGTAATCAGGAATTTGCCTGATGTATACATGATGCACACGGCTTGAGATAGCTTCCCTTAACTGTATTTCTTGCTGTGCCTTGTTTGATGAGTTATCTCATGCAGGGTCTTCAAACATGGCTTAGCCACTGCATGTAGGTTAGGCTAGTGAGTGTAGGGTCTCCAAATGTTAGCTGGCCCATGGAGAGTTATCTCCCTGCTGGTGCCACTTGTAAAGACCTGACCAATCAGAGACAAGAAGACGAGCTCGTCTCTGGACCCCCACTCTTACAGAGGACCTGATACTGTAGTCACGTAAGCTCGATTTGGGGAAGCAGAAAAGGACAATATTGGACATATAAGTATCAAAGTTTACTGGAAATTTACCTCTTTTGTTTTCAGGTAATTCTATTCAATCAGTCTTGACCAGTGCATAATTCTCGCACTGTGGATGGGCTAGCGTAGAGGTCCGGGATATTTCTTGCCTTCATTGAGATTGACAAATTCTCTTGTCTTGAATGAAAACGCCTTATTCTCCTTATTGGTGGTCTCACTCTTAACCCTTTTATTATTTAATTAACCTTAATACAAGTCATTGAACCCTTTTTTAACGGAATGAACCCTAGGGTTCAAAATAGGACCATAAGGTTCTTTATATCATCCTACATGAACCCTATTCTTTAAGTGTGTATTTAATTAGTGCATGAGGTTACCCAGATCAATATCAAGGGGTAGATCTTCGTGTATTCATGTCATGAACAAGTTGAAACCAGCTGAATAAATTATTGCTATTGATTGAAAATTCAAACAGCATTTTCCTTTGTTCTTTATTGATTATTTGTTAAAAAGCACGTTCAGGTTGAAAACTAGTGGTGCCAGAACCGAAGAAAAACCGATCGAATGACAAATAGACAAATATTAATCTCCATCCTGATCAACTGACTACTAGTATTTCTCGGGGATTGAAGTACCGGTTGACCGTAACATTATATACCCACCTTCATTGGATTTGAAGGAAACTAGTTCTAATAGTTCTAATGGCACGTCATTTTGACCTATATATCTATACTATGAAGCGGACACAAAAGATGATTATAATTTCCACATTGTTGACTATCCCTTTCTGGACAGTAAAGCTTCAGACGAACCTGCATATGGCTTATACATATCTCGCCTTGTAGCATTTTCTAGATTCTGGGAAAAATGTGACTATATTAATCAACGTCACAAGACAGTATTGGAGAAACTTTAAAACAGGGATATACGCCCAAGCGCCTCCACTCATATTTACTCAAATTTGGTGATACATATTGCAGGGTGATAGCAAATTACGAACGTGGCGTGCGAGATCTATGGCATTACGTCCAGGTAATCCTAAATCCGCGCAAGCGTTTACCTGGACACTTTTGGTGATTCGAATTAGCTCTTGCGTCGTTGTCGCTCTTGTACAACCATGTACATTTCATCCCCCACGGTTGTTTTGAATTAGCATGTCGGTATCACAATCCTGCAGTTTCTGCTTTGAATCTCGATGTCAATTTCAGCCTGACATCAAAGTGTTCATGTCAGCGATGAAATTCAAACATGTCACATCTCAAACCTCACAGCGGATTGGCGTAATGAGCTAGCTGAGCGCGTTCACTGATTGGTTTGATTCAGAGGAATCCTCTATTTATATCCAGAACTGCTGTGAGCATCTAACCAAGCCAGTGTATCGATCCTAACAGATCCTGGCTCGCGAGGATGCTTAACCAGGCACTAGGGGCCCCCTCATTCTCCCTCTCTAGATAACGATTTTTCTAACGAAAATCATATGGATATAAAAGTATTGATCAGCGATACGGATTTGATATTGGGAACATCGTGATGTCTAGCGGGCATCATTAAAAACTGTTAAAAACCGGTTCTCTCTTGCAGGAAACTGGCTGATGTTTATATTATGATTTTTTTTATTTGGGCCAATGCTGTTATACGAATTAGGTCCTACTTTAATGAACGACGGTTGAATAGTGAATGACGAACTAGAGTGTAGGCAGTGAGCTAACCATACTTCCCTCCCTTCATGGGAAAAAAAAATCTTAAAAATTTAGGGAATATTCCCCGACTATTACACCAGCGGAATATTCTTTAACATAACTAAGAAATATTCCTTAATATGTTAACCCTACCTAGCTTGGGGGTCACTTACCGCCGCCCCCCACACCCGCTGTTGGTTTTCTGCTCCTATCTCCGGAACGACAAAAAATGGAGAGCTGAAACGCCTTGACTTCATAGTTTATCATATTTGGGTCATTTTGAGCCTATTTGCATACCCCCTCCCCCGAGCAGAGGATCATGGGTAAATTCAAGATGGCGGCCACGTGGGGTACCAGAAAAGTGATGTTTTTGTCATATTTCTTCAAAATTTCTGCATTTCCGCGACGAGAAGTGGGCAAAAAAAAAATATTTCACATCACATTAATATTTACTAATTTGTCATGCAGTTTTTGCGAAGAAATTGCATAAATAAAAAAATCGGAAAATCCGACCGAAAAATCGACCAAAAAATGCCGTTTTGAAAATGACGTCATCAAAGCGGCCATCTTAGATTTTTTTACATTTTCTGGTAGATCTTGACCCAAGGGTATTATGTGGTAAGTTTCAGCCCTCTAGCTTAAGGGGTAAGAAATATAATTACGGGAGGCCATTTCGCCTCCCCCCCCCCCCCACCCCGCACCGGCCAGGATACGTCCCAAAAAGCCCAGGCCAGATAGGGTTAAGGATTATTCCGCTGGTCGGGAAATATTCCTTACATTTTAAGGAATTTTTTTTCAGTGTTTTCTCCCCTCTTCCCAATGGGGAATTTGTTGGTAATGCTTTATTGTTAAAAAAACCCTCCAACTTATTACCTGTTTAATAGCATTGTTTGCAGTTCGGGTACGGGGAGGGGTTGTCATGTAGATCTTTTTTAATTTGGGCACCCTTAACCATCAATATTTAATTAAATAGATTGGGGGTAGGATTATGGTTACCATCCGTCCCAGTCTATTATTTCATCAAACTGTAACCTGTTTGGTATCATTAGACACAGGAATTAATTATCTCTGATTTAGTGCCTGATTTTGAGTGATATAGCTGCTATGGTATACGTGAATGTGATGTCATTGTAATAATAATACATACTTTCTGCTATTGCTGATAGTGGATCAGCCAACTGAACGAAAGTGAGTTGGAAAATGTTTCGATCACATTATGTGTTGGAACCCATATAACGCAAGGTGGAAATTGAGGTATGACCTTGACTGAAAGTAACATCCACGCTCTGAAACTGATCTTTATCTTTTTGAACTAGAATACCCAGGTCTTTCTCTTTGCTACTTTTCTTAATGGAGTATGTTTCCATTCCATCTCGCCTCTCATACTGGAAGTGTTGGTTTTTGTTTCCAGTGTTGATGGTTGCATTGTCGTCTCTATTAAACCTTAACAACCAGCTATCCGACCAGTCACATAGAGAAAACGCATCTCTGCTGTTTACCTTCCTATAAACGTTAGTATCGTCAGCAAAGAGCTCACAGCAGCTAACTATAGCATCTGGCAAATCATTTATATGAAGTACAAAGAGAATGGGGCCCAGTACACAGCTCTGTGACATTCCACTCCCCACATCACTCCATTCTGAAAGGGACCCGTGCACCCGAACTCGTTGTTTCCGCTGCACAAGAAAAATTTCCCATTCCAGTCATGTTTTTTTCCTGATACGCCATATGCCCGGAGTTTGTTTATTCAGGCACGTTATTGTGTCGAATGCTTTTCTAAAGTGCAAGTAGATGATGTTCACGTTATTTCTTTCATCTAGTTCCCTCCTCCAGTCATGTAACGCTTCCAGCAGGCGAGTCCCACCCGAATGGCCACTTCTAAACACATGCTGCTCTTCTGAGAAAAAGCTGTTTGACGTCATATGATCAACTATCCTATCTCTAATAATGGCCGCCATAAATTTGCAGACCACTGAAGTCAAACTGACTGGTATGTAGTTCCGAGGATTATATCGCCTAAATATAGGGGTCACATTCGCAAGCTTCCATATCTGTGGTAGCACATCCTCATCGAAGGGATTTTGTAATATTACTGCCAATGGAATTGCCAAAATATCCACTAGCTCTTTAAGTAAGAATGGATGAAGATCTCTCTCTCTCTCTCTCTCTCTCTCTCTCTCTCTCACTACTGTTTATCCGTGCTGTCCCTTGCTGGATCTCAAAGGGTCGTGTCTTGCCATTAAATCACTCAGGTGGCCATGGAGAAGTTCCCACAACGACTTTACCTCCTAGTCTTGAATGTCTTCCCAGTTACCGGTTTGCCAATTCCTCTCTCATGCTACTAATATCAGCGTTGAAATACTCATAGGTTACAGCACTGCTCTCAGGTAAGTGTAATTCACAACAGAAGTCATATGCAATCTTAACATGGTCACTCTTCCCCAAAGATGGATATTTCTGATATCCTGGGGCATACCTTCTTCCATGGTAAACAGTAAGTCCAATTTGTTTGGCTGCTGTCCCTCGCGATATCTCATTTCGAACGGCACACACTGACAGAGTGACAAATCATATGTACACTCTAAAAATCTGGACTAACATCAACATGTAATAAATCCCAGAATATCTTCTTTAAATTAAAATCACCCATCAACAAGAAATAACTGAAATGTTCCTCTAAACTTCATTTCTTCATTGTTGAGCTCATTTGTCATCACGATAGTTTGGATTTACAGCGTTAATTTTTTTTATTTCCACAACAAAATTCAAAAGCTCGTCTGTCCATCACACCGGGACCGGAACTAATACTGTATTGTCAGATGAATTACGGAATACGCGTTTTCGCAATATTTATCGATGATGTCTCACTGTTTCTCGTTGCTTTGATTGTGGCTTCGGCATTTTTGCTCTAGATTGAATTATGTTATCAGTATTCGCTTCTCCTTTACAACCGCCTCGTGGATACTTGTCTTGATTACCTCAGATTGTATCATTAATTTCTTCGATGTGAGGACGTTGAACAGGATCTATCATGGTCCATGTAAATTGCCCAGAGATGAGGAATGGTTGATAAACTATTGAATGATGAACACATTAGAGCCCCATGAGGAAGGTCAGCGCGTTGATAAACTTGAGGTCTAACTTGTTTATCGCCGTTTGACACGCATGTGTCTACCACGCAACAATTCTCCACGGAATCGCATGGTCACACAACTTGAATATATCACTGTCAGCTGAAATGATATATATGTGCGTAGAACGTTTATCCATATTTATAGGTTATTGGATTATATGGTTCTGTATGAACGAGTCCTGGGCGCCCAGGGAAGGGACGAGCTTGCGAGTCCCTTCCTGGCGCCCAGGACGAGTCCATACAGAACCATATAATCCAATAACATATTTATTATACACTTACTGAACACAAATAAACGAAATAAAAAAATAAAGCAAAAAAACAATGAATTTTAGCAAAAAAACAGACAAACTCTTTATTTACGCACACAATTAGTAGTGCTGCGGCTTTGGGCGCAATGATACTTAGTGATGCGGCTGACCTAGTTAACGCACGTGCGCGATGTTTCAAACAGATTCAGCCGTCTACAGTACCAAGATATTATTTACAGTTCAACATGATAAAACAACGAGGTAGCTATTGGAAGTTAAATGTGCAATTATTGAAGACTGTTCCGCTAAAAAGACTGCTATAATTTCGAGAAGACGTTGCTGTAAGAGAAGTGGAACTCGATTGAGAGACTGACTGGGGTTGTGGCATTTGAGAAGGAGAATGTGATGGCGGGATTGTTACATTTTCATTACAAACGGACTGAACGTGAACTGGATTTTCTGCGACTTGAGACTGGGGCTGAGAGCGGGAATTACCCTGAAGAATTTGTGACAGCTGTTTTTGCTCAGAATGGTCAAGTTTATTGTCGTATTCTTGGATACTTGCGAGTGATTTATGACCAGTGATTTGCATCACTTTATGAGGAGCAACGCCAGATTTTACCAGAGTTTGAACCGTGGTTTTCCTGACTGAGTGGTTCGTGATACGACCAGACAAACCCGCTGCTTTAGCTGCATTTTTCATTAACTCTCCCAAGCGATGTTCCCCCATTGGAGTGGGGTAATACCAGATTTGGGATTCTGGACCAAGCCGTTTCTCTGGTATGGGTGTGAGATAGAAGGGGCTATCAGCTGTTTTTCTGCATTCTGGTCTGGCCATAGAGTACAGCTTGAAGAAGGCCACGGGGTTGTGCGAGTCATCACAGCCGGTCGGGGCGTACAGGCGAGGTGGTGTCAGGCGAGAATCATCGCGGTGGCTGCCGTCCCGAGTCTTGCTGTCTCGCTCGGCCCATTCCAAAAACTCTGCTTCGTCAACGTCCTGACCAAGTGTGATGTCACCAAAACGGAGTTTTCTATGTTCATCACGTCCTCTAAAGCCAAATATTTTACCAAAAAAATAAAAAAGGGGAAATTGAAGACTCTGTGGAGAAGATGATCCGAGCTGCTTAGCTTCAAACAGTCTAGTTTCCTCTTCAGAAGAAAGTGACTGAGCTGCGTTGGACTTCCGACCCTTGCCTTTCTTCTTCAAGTCCATTTTCTTGGACTTGAGGGCCTCATTTGATTTGTGGAACTCCCTGGAGCGAAGGGATACGGCATAGCCAGTGTCCTTGAGATGTCTGAATGAAAAAAAAATCACGGTAAGAGATTTTTTCTTTCTAATCTATTTAATTTTAACCTAGTTTGAGTTTAAAGTTTAATTTTATTGCGAGATGTATATGACCTGGCTGATAATGTTGTATCCGTCTTAAATTTAAAAGCAGTCCAGTTTGTAACTAAACTATTGTGGATATAAGCTCGTTGGCTGTTTTTTTAATTTTTTTTTATTTTCAATGAATGTGCACGGCCGTAGTTACCTCTCAACGCTGTTCTTTATAGCTTCAAGGGAACACGGCTCGTACTCGCTGCCATCTTTTTTCCTAATTCCGATGAACATTTCCGCTAGATATTCATTTAGATGGGGAGGGCTTATATTTTCAATCAACCGTGGTTCCCGTCGATTTTCCCACAGCCATCTCTGAACATTTCTGACGTCGCGATTTGTGCTTGTAACTGTGTTCTTCTTCTTTTGTGAATCAATGAAAGCAGACACGTCTGTTACTAATGCGTCTCTACTAGTACTTGGAACTGGTTCAAGACTTTCTAAAGCTCCACTTAACTCTGTGTCAAATAGTGGCTCACACAGTTCTAAAAATTCAGCATCTGTCATCAAATCATCAAAATCGTCAGCTGTGACGGTAGCCATGTTTGCTGTCGTCTGCTTGTTTACAAACAAAAAGTAGTCCGGCGTGTGTGTGTGACGTCAGTGACGTCAGAAAAATCTGTATCCAATATGAGAAAAAATATTGGACAGTTGTCGTTTATACATAATATAGTAGGGAGTGGACAGTTAGGTGTATAATAAATATATATATTGGACTGTCATTGTAAAGTTGTAAAGTACGCCGGTAGCGATTATACTCCGACTGTCTGTCTAAAGAACCATGTTAAGGCAAAATAAATGTGTGATGCACATGAGATGCAAATCAGATAGTTTTCCAAACCAAGTTTTCTGGAACATTTTCTTCATCAATTAGTTTTTATACTCCCGCTGAAAAAGTAGACGTGTTATCATCCCGGGATGGTCCTGTCCGTCCGTCCGTTTCGTGTCCGGGCTGAATATCGCGCACTTTTCAAGCTACGGATCCTACGTTTGGTAGGTAGATGCATTAGGGGGAGACGACATGTCGCGCCTTGCTTTCGCTCATGTGGGCCGTTTCCATGGCAACCAGACACACCCTCTTTATCTCAGCCATTGTAAAGGTAGTTTCTCTCGTGTCCGGGCTGTATATCGCACACTTTCCAAACTACTGATCTGAAGTTTGGTAGTTAGGTGCATTAGAGGGTGTCGACGTGTCATGCATTGCTTTCGCTCATGTGGGCCGTTTCCATGGCAATCAGGCACACCCTCTTTATCTCAGCCATTCTAAATGTAGTTTCTCTCGTGTCCGGACTGTATATCGCACACTTTTCAAGCTACTTATCTGAAGTTTGGTAGGTAGGTGCATTAGGGGGAGACGACGTGTCATGCATTGCTTTCGCTCATGTGGGCCGTTTCCATGGCAACCAGACACACCCTCTTTATCTCAACCATTCTAAATGTAGTTTCGCTCGTGTCCGGACTGTGTATCGCACACTTTTCAGGCTACAGATCTGAAGTTTGGCAGCTAGGTGCATTAGGGGGAGACGACGTGTCATGCATGTAAAGGTAGTTTCTCTGGTGTCCGGACTGTATATCGCACACTTGTCAAGCTACTGATATGAAGTTTGGTAGGTAGGTGCATTAGGGGAAGGCGGTGTGTCATGCATTGCTTTTGCACATATGGGTCGTTTCCATAGCAACCAGACACACCATCTTTACCTCAGTCATTGTAAGGATGGTTTCCCAGTCCGGGCTGTATATCGCACACTTTTCAAGCTTCGGATCTGAACTTTGGTAGTTGGAGCATTATGGGGAGTCTTTGTTTTCTTGTACACCACTAACTATCGCATGTAACAATCCATACTGTGCTGCAAGTTTTCAATTCACTGTTCCAACTTTTCAGACTGATATGTTTTTCAGGCGTATTTTGAGTTCAGACTGAGCTGTTCTTGAGAATTGCGAGGATCTTTGATAAAAGTGAAACTAGGATGGTTGCCGGAAGCAGATTCCCCATATCTCCGACATTGAAGAGCGGCAGTGATTCTGGGGGAGATAATACCATTTCTACAAAGTGCTATATATAGTCTCGAGCTTGTTCTCTCTATATGTCGAATTGTTTTCCAGAGAATAAAATATGACTGATGGGTGGCATCAGCGGTTTCTCGACTCTCTATGCTACAATCCCTCATCAGGACCTTAAAACTGTCTACGTTCATTAATAGTATCTTTGTTCAAGAAAACTGGTCGCCGATATATTACTATCAGAAGCCATAAAGCATTCTTTTGCTCTACTGCATACAAGGGATAGGATTCGTGGGATGTTCCTTTGTTTGTAGAGTTGTTTGAATATCTCATTAACAATATCTATGTGAAATTTGGCAACACAATATATCAACAGCGTATAGGTATTCCAATGGGTACTAATTGTGCACCCATTTTGGTTGACCTCTATCTGTTCCCTTATCAATATGCTTATTCAGGCGAATTCAAAAACCGATCATTGGTTAATTGTTATATAAATGACGCAGGATGGAAAAAGATATACTGGAGCGATATGCTAGAGGTGGGAAAATTGACGACGTCTGGTGACTAAAAATCAACGATATGACCCTACAGGAAAGCTTCCCTCGGCACATCACATTCAGACCCGAGAATACGGTGGATTCTCGGACATAGCCTAGTATGTCAGCGCGCTTTATTGCAGATGTTCATGTGGAGATAATGAAGTATTCACACGTTTCCTATAGGGTCGGTTCAAGATGAATTATATACAGTAGCTCAGGAGCTGTGATGACAGATCAGCTCAAATAATTAACTCATCTGATGTTAATAGATGAGCATCGTGACCTTTACTGGATTTGACGGAAACAACAGATTGTCCTAGGGGAACGTCATATTTAGAATGCGACTTTAACCCCCACACCCCTCATATTTACACCAGACTTTAACCCCCACACCCCTCATATTTACACCAGACATTAACCCCCACACCCCTCATATTTACACCAGACTTTAACCCCCACACCCCTCATATTTAGACCAATATATCTATAAAAATGAAGTTGTCTTTCGCTCTCTTCGACTTTACGACAAAAGACATGATTACAATTTCGACATCGTAAACTATCTCTTGCTGGACAATAATATTCCAGTGGGACCTGGATATATCTTGCCTTGTAGCATTTGCTAGATCCTGTGATAAAAGTGACGAATTTATTCAACGTCACAAAACAGTATTGTAGAAACTTATAAAACAGGGCTATACCACCAAGCGACTCCATTCAAAGTTTCTCAAATTTAGCGATACATATCGCATGCTGATAGCAAAATACGAGGGTAGCGTGCAATAGGTCTTTGGACTATGGGAGCGGAAATTCTTCAACAGTCGATGGCTGAATATATTTAATGATGGACTAGACGCTTGTATTACAACAATGGCGATATTAATGCGTCCATTACCAATCAGAATAATTGCCGACGGCGGTCTGAGTGGACTTAGTTGATTAGATTTGGTGATAGAAATATAATGATATTTTGGTGTTAAGCATATCTAGTTAATATATTATCTTGATTAAGCATGGGTGAATCCTTGACCAGTTATCACAAATCTAGTTAACTTCCTGGTTGTTTCCAAGAGTTCAAGTTCATTTCACTCATACTCTAATTGTTACTGTTTGAAGAATCGATCAGTGTCGAATTCTTACAGGAAGGGGTAATAAGAAACTTTCCCACTGCCGGCCTATATAGCTATCAGTATCCAATGTCCTAAATAAATATATTTCCTGTTCATTAGTTTCATTCTCGTTTAATTGCATTCCTCCATTGAAATCTTTCTCACAAAATGAAATAGCCTGGCATCTCTATTATATCCTGAATCGTCAAGGTGGGGTGCATTCCACAGTCTAGTTTTATGGATACTATGATTTATTCTTCTAATTTGGTACCATGAATTTGGTCTTTGATATATGTTGGCATTTGTGGGAAGGAGAATGTACTGCGAAGCACTTAAACATGGTGAGCCACAAACACAACATCCGTTTAAATTTCTTCCAGTTAGCCTTGATGGGACAGCCAAATGGAAGCCAATCGGGGCTGTGTTCAGTCGGCATCACAGATACATCCTTCCTCGATAATAGTGACATGGTTATCATAGATATGCAGTCCGACATCCCTCGTGACGCTGTAGAAAACACGTATGTCCGACTCAAGGTCGGTGAGAGAATGAAATGTCCCCTCCACACGTGTGTATTTAGGGCTGGGTAAACTTGCACAAATCCGTTCCAACGGGCTATAGCTAAGTTAAGGCATAAAATATACGTCCCACAATCGCCTCTCTCGTAACTATACCACAACCCTATTCTTTTCCATGCCGGTAATAAATATATGATTATTGGGCACTTACTGTCAGCTCTTCGCTCTTCCTGACATGATTATTGCGGAGAGAATGGTGCAAAGAATATAAATCAACCACCTAAATGGACGCCGAAATCGTCTTCTTTCAGCGAAAAATTCGAATTTATTCCACCGCCGTACTCCATCGCAGTGACATGGTGGATAATCAAAAGGGCACTGGAGCGCACGCGTATCCCATTTATGGAAAGCCATCAGTGTCATAACTTCTTGTTTTCCATACGTGGTAATTCTCTTTTCCACACGTGGAAAATGCAGCCAATGGTTTAACTGGTAAATACCACATGTTGATATTTCGACCAGTTATTCAACCAGGAAATATCACACGTGGAAATTATTTACCACGTGTGGAAAATATCCACCAATGATAGAACTGGAAATACCACGTGTGGAAATTATTTAACACGCGTGGTATTTATCATCCAATCATTAAACTTGGAAATACGACGCGCGGTAAATAATTTCCACACATGGTATTTTACTGGGTTTTCCACACTTGGTAATTCTATTTCTGAATTCTACCAATGAAAAAAATCGTTACAGAAAGTTGATTTACGCACTCTATGATGTCAAGGAGAACCATGACTCAACTGTTATAGTCACATGCACATGTGACTTAACAAGCCTACAAAGTTTCAGAATTCAATCCTGTCAAAACCGTAGTACTTGATTATACAAATGGTACATCTGATAAAAATATAACACTGCCTCTCATTTCTGAAGCATGTTTGGGAAGCCTACAAAGTAAAACGCAAACTGTTGATTTCCGCCATTTTGAAGAGAAATTCCTTTATGAAGCTCTCATTCATTGACTGGGTAAAATAAAATGTCTACGCGTGGATAACTGGGAATCTCACGTGTAGAAATTATTTACCACGCGTCATATTTCCGAATTCAGTGATTGGATGATAAATACCACGCGTGGTAACTAATTTCTACACGACTGTATTTCCAGTTTTATAATTGGTGGAAGTTTTCCACACTTGGTAAATAATTTTCACGTTATTTCCAGGTTGAATAATTGGTCGAAATATTCACAGGTTGTAATTACCAACCAAACCATTGGCTGTATTTTCCACATGTGGAAAACAGAATTACCACGCCTGGGAAATAGAATTACCGCGTGTGGAAAACACTGATGGCTTTCCATACCAATTTAAGTACGCAGCAGCATTGAGTTTTGATTACCGGTATCTACTATGTAACGGCGCTGTAGGTCGGCGGTCGAGTAGATTCGAACTTTTCGCTGAAAGATGACGATTTTGGTGTCTATTTAGGTTGGTTTATATTCTTTGATACAATTCCA
Organism: Hanleya hanleyi; assembly: GCA_036873755.1. Taxonomy (NCBI): domain Eukaryota; kingdom Metazoa; phylum Mollusca; class Polyplacophora; order Lepidopleurida; family Hanleyidae; genus Hanleya; species Hanleya hanleyi. The sequence goes on from JAVTVY010009700.1 coordinate 44,588, forward strand.
TCAGTAACTAATTATTTCAGCAAGGAAAGTAAGTGCGCGACAAGTAGTAGGGAGGATTGATTTGGAGGGAATAGCGCCTCACTGCGCATGCGCAGAGTTAATAATTGGGTTGGCATAGGGGGGGTTCGCATGTCGTGAGTGTATGGAAATGATTGAAATGGAAATGAGGTCATTGGGTTGATGTTGATTCAAGATGGCGGCTACTTTTTCTAGGTTAGGGGTGGTCGTATTCAAGATGGCGGTTAGTTTTTGTATGGTGGGGGTGGTCGGATTCAAGATGGCGGCTAGTTTTTGTATGGTGGGGGTGGTGGGATTCAAGATGGCGGTTTGTTTGTGTGTGTGATGTGTTTTTTCGTGAGTGTATGCGCATGCGTGAGTGTATGCGCATGCGTGAGTGTATGTAAATGAGGAGGAGGAGGAGGAGGAGTACTATGCAAATGAGGGGTGATTGTATGTGTGCGCATGCGTTGCGCATGCGTGAGTGTATGCGCATGCGTGAGTGTATGTAAATGAGGAGTACAATATGCAATGAGTGTATGCGCATGCGTGAGTGTATGCGCATGCGTGAGTCTATGGAAATGGTGTTATTGTGCGCATGCGTGAGTGTATGCGCATGCGTGAGTGTATGCGCATGCGTGAGTGTATGTAAATGGGGAGTACACTATGGAAATGAGGTGATTGATGCGCATGCGTGAGTGTATGCGTGAGTTTATGCAAATGCGGTTATTGGGTTGATTGGTGTTGATTCAAGATGGCGGCTTGTTTTTCTAGGTGAGGGGTGGTCGTGTTCAAGATGGCGGCCTGTTCTCGGTTGAAAATATGCAAATGAGATGAAATTGGCTATAAAAGAGTTCATTTTTAGGGTAAGGGGTGTATTCAATCTGACTTACCTGACCTGCCTCCCTGCCTGCCTGCCTGCCTGCCTGCATGTCTGCCTGGCTTGTTTATCCGCTTGTATGAAAAGCATGAGACGTGGAGCACATTTTCCCTTGGACCCAGCAGCACCTCCGGTTGAAGTCTTGCCTGAAGATGTGGGTGTCAGGGCCATTTATCAACGACACTGGGCTACCATACGCCATTGTTTTCATCGTAATCGTCGTCTTTTGGACTTATACAATTTTCGGTTGGAGGACCTCACGTATCTCACTACCTATGCCGAGAACATTTTCAAAGATCAGGTGACAGCCTATAAGTTGAATGTCACATTTGGGTATATCTTACGGCACAAAGAGACGGACCAACTGCGGTATTTTTATCCCAGCAATAATACCTATGTGTTTGATCAGCCGTTCACTGTGACGGATGCGATTTCTCTGGAGCCACTCATCGATCAATTGACTACGTTGGATCCATTGGAATGGGCTCGGTTGCAACGCCCCAATACCCAATGGGTTGTGGAAATGGTCACTAACGTTACATTTTTCGTTACGAAAATGCGAGATCACCCGATCGGTGCTACTCCTGTACAACTCCCTCCGTGGTTGTTTCATCGAAAAGGCCTGTATGCATTAACAGCAGGAAAGCAGGGTCCCTACAAAGACCGGAAATGTCTGTTTCGGTGTTTGGCCGTGCATGTGGACGAGTGTGATCCCAAGGCTTGTGACACAGTGGCCGATGGCTATTGGGAGGAATATTTAGAGCAGCACGCCATGGATAAGCGGCACTTCCGTGGTGTCCCCTTCAAGCATTTGGATGATGTGGAAACACTGTTTGATATTAATATCTTTGTCTATCGATTACGACGGGAGGATGACGACACCTTTGTGGCTGAATTAGTTCGTCGATCCACAGAACGGTATGCTGCTACGATGAAAGTGAATGTGTTCGATGACAATGGCGTGAGTCATTTTTCGCTCATTACCAATATGAGCCTGTACGCTCAGTCTTTCAGTTGTGCCCAATGCCATCGTGTGTTTAACCAGTCTTCCAGCTTACATCGCCACGAGAAAATCTGTGACAACAGTGTCAAGCGAGTCTATCCGGGTGGCGTGTATCATAATACACCGACTATTTTTCAGGAACTGGCCGATGAGGGTATCATCATACCGGAAGAGGACCGTTATTTTCCCTACCGGGCATGCTATGATTTTGAGGCCCTGTTGGAGCCCATGGACCTGTTTTCGGCTAAAACGCAGTGGACACAGCGACATATTCCCCTCAGTGTCAGCATTTCATCCAATGTACCTGGCTATGACGCTGCACCGGTGTGTTTCGTGTCAACGGGAGAAGCCCATGAGTTGATCACCCGTATGATGGACTATTTAGAGCGAGTCAGTGCGGCCAGTACGGAATTGTTGGTGGCCAAGTTCGACGACGTACTCACCCAGCTGGACGACCGCATTCCTGAACCGGGTGTAGCGTTCAGCGACGATGAAGAGTCCGAGTGCGAGTCCCAGCCGTCCCCGCCTCTACAGTCGCAGGATGTCCCATTACCTAAACCTTATGCGGAGAAATTGAAATTACGGTTCCTTCAATACTTAGGTCAGTTACCGGTGCTCGGCTTCAATTCGGGGCGATACGACTTGAACATGGTGAAGGAATTTCTTTACCCTTACTTAGCGCAGTCCCATACCCTCAAGTCGGTGATCAAGAAGATCAACAACCACATGGCCCTCACTACCACATCACTGCATTTCCTCGATGTACGGAACTATTTAGCTCCCAATTGTAGCTATGACCAGTGGGTCAAGGCCTATGACTGTGCACAAACCAAAGGTTACTTTCCTTACAGCTATATGACGAGCCTGGACCGCTTAGAAGACACCCAGTTGCCCTGCCGGGAAGCGTTTTACAATGACCTGAAAGGAGAAGCTCTGCCGGAGGCCACCTACATCGAACTCCAACAAGTGTGGAACTGCCACAGCATGAAGACGTTGCGTGATTTCCTGGTGTGGTACAACAATTTGGACGTCGTGCCCTTTCTCGAAGCGGCCGAGAAAATGGTGCAACTTTTCCGGCGACAAATGCATGTGGACATCTTCAAGGAGTGCTTGAGTTTACCGGGCCTGGCGCTTCGCCATCTGTTTCAAGAGTGTCCTACGTACTTTTCACTGATTCAAAAAAAAGATGCAGACATGCACGATTGTTTGAAGCGGAACATTGTGGGTGGCCCCAGTATTATTTTCCACCGCTACCATGAGAAGGATGTGACTACTCTCCCTAGTGGAAAACCGTGTGCCAAAATCATTGGATTTGACGCCAATGCCTTGTACCTGTGGTCGCTCGCACAACCTATGCCCAGTGGGCATTATACACGTTGGATGGCAGAAGGTCAGCATTTTACACCGCAACGGACGCCGTACAAGCATCTCGCTGACCAGTGGTTAGATTGGGAAGCCTATCGACGGACCATTTATATTCGTCACCAGACCAACGCCACAGAGAAGCGGATAGGAGATCGCCGACTTCCCGTCGATGGGTTTGCCCTTGTTCAAGGCACACCCACTGTATTCCAATTTTATGGGTGTTACTGGCACGGCCACGAATGCGAATTCAGCGCTGGACGCTTCAATGATCGACGTGGAAAATCGGCACAAGAATTACGGGGCGAAGTAGTGGTCAACGGTGATTATGTCAAAGAGCGAGGATACCATCTCATAGAGATGTGGGAGTGTGAATTCCACACCATGTGTCAGGCCCTACCTCATTTACAACGGTTCCTAAAAGAGCGTGAATATCCCTTGAGTCGTCGGCGATTGCTGAGTCTACCCCAGATGTTGGACGCCATTCGTTCGGGTCAGCTCTACGGCTTTGTAGAATGTGATGTGCATGTTCCCGACACTCTCAAGTCCCTCTTCGCCCAGTGTCCGCCTATCTTCAAGAACACGCTGGTGGGTCGGTCTGACATTGGAGAGACCATGAGTGCCTATGCGGAGCAACACGAGTGTTTGCCTAAACCTCGCCGCATGTTAATTGGAAGTATGTGGGGGGAGAAAATCTTGCTGGGTACCCCCTTACTGCAGTGGTACATGAAGCACGGTTTGGAAATTACTCAAATCTATCAGGTAATCCAGTACGTACCTGAGGCTTGTTTTGCGGAGAATGCGGAGCTCGTGACGAAGGCCCGTCGTCAAGGTGATCAAGACCCGAGTCAGGCCATCATGGCTGAATGTTGGAAACTCACTGGCAATGGTTATTATGGAAAAACGGTAACGAACCAGGATAAGCACGTCAACGTGAACATTTGCACGACTACCCAAGCTCGCAAAAAAGTCAATTCCCCGCTGTTTCGATCCGTGGACGTGATCGATGACGATACTTATGAAGTCACTTCAGCCAAGAACACTATCCGGTACAATTTACCCCTCCAAATTGGCTGTATGGTCTATCAGGTGGCCAAGCTGAGGATGCTGGAATTCATCTATGATTTTATGGGTGTATATTTTCACCCCTCAGACTGGCAACTCATGGAAATGGACACAGATTCGGCCTACATGGCCGTTTCCCACCCGGACTGGGAGTCTCTCGTCAAACCCGAGTTACGGGTACAATATGAGGCGGAACGGGACCAGTGGCTACCCCGACGCGATCACTACACCTACGATAAGCGGACACCCGGGCTCTTCAAGCTGGAGTGGAGCGGGGATGCTATGATCGCGCTCTCCTCCAAGACCTACTTCTGTTACGGCGGAGATGGAGGAGGAGAGGATAAGTTTAGCTGCAAAGGGGTGAGCCGGCGCGATCCTAACATAGACAAAGCTCTCTACCTGGGTGTATTGCAAAGCCAGGCCAGTGCGAGTGGCACGAATCGAGGATTCCGGGTCGTCG